>OX383907.1:17391717-17403481 GCA_947532125.1 Saturnia pavonia | reverse complement strand
AACCTAACCTAACCTAACCTAACCTAACCTAACCTAACCTAACCTAACCTAACCTAACCTAACCTAACCTAACCTAACCTAACCTAACCTAACCTAACCTAACCTAACCTAACCTAACCTAACCTAACCTAACCTAACCTAACCTAACCTAACCTAACCTAACCTAACCTAACCTAACCTAACCTAACCTAACCTAACCTAACCTAACCTAACCTAACCTAACCTAACCTAACCTAACCTAACCTAACCTAACCTAACCTAACCTAACCTAACCTAACCTAACCTAACCTAACCATAACCTAACCTAACCTAACCTAACCTAACCTAACCTAACCTAACCTAACCTAACCTAACCTAACCTAACCTAACCTAACCTAACCTAACCTAACCTAACCTAACCTAACCTAACCTAACCTAACCTAACCTAACCTAACCTAACCTAACCTAACCTAACCTAACCTAACCTAACCTAACCTAACCTAACCTAACCTAACCTAACCTAACCTAACCTAACCTAACCTAACCTAACCTAACCTAACCTAACCTAACCTAACCTAACCTAACCTAACCTAACCTAACCTAACCTAACCTAACCTAACCTAACCTAACCTAACCTAACCTAACCTAACCTAACCTAACCTAACCTAACCTAACCTAACCTAACCTAACCTAACCTAACCTAACCTAACCTAACCTAACCTAACCTAACCTAACCTAACCTAACCTAACCTAACCTAACCTAACCTAACCTAACCTAACCTAACCTAACCTAACCTAACCTAACCTAACCTAACCTAACCTAACCTAACCTAACCTAACCTAACCTAACCTAACCTAACCTAACCTAACCTAACCTAACCTAACCTAACCTAACCTAACCTAACCTAACCTAACCTAACCTAACCTAACCTAACCTAACCTAACCTAACCTAACCTAACCTAACCTAACCTAACCTAACCTAACCTAACCTAACCTAACCTAACCTAACCTAACCTAACCTAACCTAACCTAACCTAACCTAACCTAACCTAACCTAACCTAACCTAACCTAACCTAACCTAACCTAACCTAACCTAACCTAACCTAACCTAACCTAACCTAACCTAACCTAACCTAACCTAACCTAACCTAACCTAACCTAACCTAACCTAACCTAACCTAACCTAACCTAACCTAACCTAACCTAACCTAACCTAACCTAACCTAACCTAACCTAACCTAACCTAACCTAACCTAACCTAACCTAACCTAACCTAACCTAACCTAACCTAACCTAACCTAACCTAACCTAACCTAACCTAACCTAACCTAACCTAACCTAACCTAACCTAACCTAACCTAACCTAACCTAACCTAACCTAACCTAACCTAACCTAACCTAACCTAACCTAACCTAACCTAACCTAACCTAACCTAACCTAACCTAACCTAACCTAACCTAACCTAACCTAACCTAACCTAACCTAACCTAACCTAACCTAACCTAACCTAACCTAACCTAACCTAACCTAACCTAACCTAACCTAACCTAACCTAACCTAACCTAACCTAACCTAACCTAACCTAACCTAACCTAACCTAACCTAACCTAACCTAACCTAACCTAACCTAACCTAACCTAACCTAACCTAACCTAACCTAACCTAACCTAACCTAACCTAACCTAACCTAACCTAACCTAACCTAACCTAACCTAACCTAACCTAACCTAACCTAACCTAACCTAACCTAACCTAACCTAACCTAACCTAACCTAACCTAACCTAACCTAACCTAACCTAACCTAACCTAACCTAACCTAACCTAACCTAACCTAACCTAACCTAACCTAACCTAACCTAACCTAACCTAACCTAACCTAACCTAACCTAACCTAACCTAACCTAACCTAACCTAACCTAACCTAACCTAACCTAACCTAACCTAACCTAACCTAACCTAACCTAACCTAACCTAACCTAACCTAACCTAACCTAACCTAACCTAACCTAACCTAACCTAACCTAACCTAACCTAACCTAACCTAACCTAACCTAACCTAACCTAACCTAACCTAACCTAACCTAACCTAACCTAACCTAACCTAACCTAACCTAACCTAACCTAACCTAACCTAACCTAACCTAACCTAACCTAACCTAACCTAACCTAACCTAACCTAACCTAACCTAACCTAACCTAACCTAACCTAACCTAACCTAACCTAACCTAACCTAACCTAACCTAACCTAACCTAACCTAACCTAACCTAACCTAACCTAACCTAACCTAACCTAACCTAACCTAACCTAACCTAACCTAACCTAACCTAACCTAACCTAACCTAACCTAACCTAACCTAACCTAACCTAACCTAACCTAACCTAACCTAACCTAACCTAACCTAACCTAACCTAACCTAACCTAACCTAACCTAACCTAACCTAACCTAACCTAACCTAACCTAACCTAACCTAACCTAACCTAACCTAACCTAACCTAACCTAACCTAACCTAACCTAACCTAACCTAACCTAACCTAACCTAACCTAACCTAACCTAACCTAACCTAACCTAACCTAACCTAACCTAACCTAACCTAACCTAACCTAACCTAACCTAACCTAACCTAACCTAACCTAACCTAACCTAACCTAACCTAACCTAACCTAACCTAACCTAACCTAACCTAACCTAACCTAACCTAACCTAACCTAACCTAACCTAACCTAACCTAACCTAACCTAACCTAACCTAACCTAACCTAACCTAACCTAACCTAACCTAACCTAACCTAACCTAACCTAACCTAACCTAACCTAACCTAACCTAACCTAACCTAACCTAACCTAACCTAACCTAACCTAACCTAACCTAACCTAACCTAACCTAACCTAACCTAACCTAACCTAACCTAACCTAACCTAACCTAACCTAACCTAACCTAACCTAACCTAACCTAACCTAACCTAACCTAACCTAACCTAACCTAACCTAACCTAACCTAACCTAACCTAACCTAACCTAACCTAACCTAACCTAACCTAACCTAACCTAACCTAACCTAACCTAACCTAACCTAACCTAACCTAACCTAACCTAACCTAACCTAACCTAACCTAACCTAACCTAACCTAACCTAACCTAACCTAACCTAACCTAACCTAACCTAACCTAACCTAACCTAACCTAACCTAACCTAACCTAACCTAACCTAACCTAACCTAACCTAACCTAACCTAACCTAACCTAACCTAACCTAACCTAACCTAACCTAACCTAACCTAACCTAACCTAACCTAACCTAACCTAACCTAACCTAACCTAACCTAACCTAACCTAACCTAACCTAACCTAACCTAACCTAACCTAACCTAACCTAACCTAACCTAACCTAACCTAACCTAACCTAACCTAACCTAACCTAACCTAACCTAACCTAACCTAACCTAACCTAACCTAACCTAACCTAACCTAACCTAACCTAACCTAACCTAACCTAACCTAACCTAACCTAACCTAACCTAACCTAACCTAACCTAACCTAACCTAACCTAACCTAACCTAACCTAACCTAACCTAACCTAACCTAACCTAACCTAACCTAACCTAACCTAACCTAACCTAACCTAACCTAACCTAACCTAACCTAACCTAACCTAACCTAACCTAACCTAACCTAACCTAACCTAACCTAACCTAACCTAACCTAACCTAACCTAACCTAACCTAACCTAACCTAACCTAACCTAACCTAACCTAACCTAACCTAACCTAACCTAACCTAACCTAACCTAACCTAACCTAACCTAACCTAACCTAACCTAACCTAACCTAACCTAACCTAACCTAACCTAACCTAACCTAACCTAACCTAACCTAACCTAACCTAACCTAACCTAACCTAACCTAACCTAACCTAACCTAACCTAACCTAACCTAACCTAACCTAACCTAACCTAACCTAACCTAACCTAACCTAACCTAACCTAACCTAACCTAACCTAACCTAACCTAACCTAACCTAACCTAACCTAACCTAACCTAACCTAACCTAACCTAACCTAACCTAACCTAACCTAACCTAACCTAACCTAACCTAACCTAACCTAACCTAACCTAACCTAACCTAACCTAACCTAACCTAACCTAACCTAACCTAACCTAACCTAACCTAACCTAACCTAACCTAACCTAACCTAACCTAACCTAACCTAACCTAACCTAACCTAACCTAACCTAACCTAACCTAACCTAACCTAACCTAACCTAACCTAACCTAACCTAACCTAACCTAACCTAACCTAACCTAACCTAACCTAACCTAACCTAACCTAACCTAACCTAACCTAACCTAACCTAACCTAACCTAACCTAACCTAACCTAACCTAACCTAACCTAACCTAACCTAACCTAACCTAACCTAACCTAACCTAACCTAACCTAACCTAACCTAACCTAACCTATACCTAACCTAACCTAACCTAACCTAACCTAACCTAACCTAACCTAACCTAACCTAACCTAACCTAACCTAACCTAACCTAACCTAACCTAACCTAACCTAACCTAACCTAACCTAACCTAACCTAACCTAACCTAACCTAACCTAACCTAACCTAACCTAACCTAACCTAACCTAACCTAACCTAACCTAACCTAACCTAACCTAACCTAACCTAACCTAACCTAACCTAACCTAACCTAACCTAACCTAACCTAACCTAACCTAACCTAACCTAACCTAACCTAACCTAACCTAACCTAACCTAACCTAACCTAACCTAACCTAACCTAACCTAACCTAACCTAACCTAACCTAACCTAACCTAACCTAACCTAACCTAACCTAACCTAACCTAACCTAACCTAACCTAACCTAACCTAACCTAACCTAACCTAACCTAACCTAACCTAACCTAACCTAACCTAACCTAACCTAACCTAACCTAACCTAACCTAACCTAACCTAACCTAACCTAACCTAACCTAACCTAACCTAACCTAACCTAACCTAACCTAACCTAACCTAACCTAACCTAACCTAACCTAACCTAACCTAACCTAACCTAACCTAACCTAACCTAACCTAACCTAACCTAACCTAACCTAACCTAACCTAACCTAACCTAACCTAACCTAACCTAACCTAACCTAACCTAACCTAACCTAACCTAACCTAACCTAACCTAACCTAACCTAACCTAACCTAACCTAACCTAACCTAACCTAACCTAACCTAACCTAACCTAACCTAACCTAACCTAACCTAACCTAACCTAACCTAACCTAACCTAACCTAACCTAACCTAACCTAACCTAACCTAACCTAACCTAACCTAACCTAACCTAACCTAACCTAACCTAACCTAACCTAACCTAACCTAACCTAACCTAACCTAACCTAACCTAACCTAACCTAACCTAACCTAACCTAACCTAACCTAACCTAACCTAACCTAACCTAACCTAACCTAACCTAACCTAACCTAACCTAACCTAACCTAACCTAACCTAACCTAACCTAACCTAACCTAACCTAACCTAACCTAACCTAACCTAACCTAACCTAACCTAACCTAACCTAACCTAACCTAACCTAACCTAACCTAACCTAACCTAACCTAACCTAACCTAACCTAACCTAACCTAACCTAACCTAACCTAACCTAACCTAACCTAACCTAACCTAACCTAACCTAACCTAACCTAACCTAACCTAACCTAACCTAACCTAACCTAACCTAACCTAACCTAACCTAACCTAACCTAACCTAACCTAACCTAACCTAACCTAACCTAACCTAACCTAACCTAACCTAACCTAACCTAACCTAACCTAACCTAACCTAACCTAACCTAACCTAACCTAACCTAACCTAACCTAACCTAACCTAACCTAACCTAACCTAACCTAACCTAACCTAACCTAACCTAACCTAACCTAACCTAACCTAACCTAACCTAACCTAACCTAACCTAACCTAACCTAACCTAACCTAACCTAACCTAACCTAACCTAACCTAACCTAACCTAACCTAACCTAACCTAACCTAACCTAACCTAACCTAACCTAACCTAACCTAACCTAACCTAACCTAACCTAACCTAACCTAACCTAACCTAACCTAACCTAACCTAACCTAACCTAACCTAACCTAACCTAACCTAACCTAACCTAACCTAACCTAACCTAACCTAACCTAACCTAACCTAACCTAACCTAACCTAACCTAACCTAACCTAACCTAACCTAACCTAACCTAACCTAACCTAACCTAACCTAACCTAACCTAACCTAACCTAACCTAACCTAACCTAACCTAACCTAACCTAACCTAACCTAACCTAACCTAACCTAACCTAACCTAACCTAACCTAACCTAACCTAACCTAACCTAACCTAACCTAACCTAACCTAACCTAACCTAACCTAACCTAACCTAACCTAACCTAACCTAACCTAACCTAACCTAACCTAACCTAACCTAACCTAACCTAACCTAACCTAACCTAACCTAACCTAACCTAACCTAACCTAACCTAACCTAACCTAACCTAACCTAACCTAACCTAACCTAACCTAACCTAACCTAACCTAACCTAACCTAACCTAACCTAACCTAACCTAACCTAACCTAACCTAACCTAACCTAACCTAACCTAACCTAACCTAACCTAACCTAACCTAACCTAACCTAACCTAACCTAACCTAACCTAACCTAACCTAACCTAACCTAACCTAACCTAACCTAACCTAACCTAACCTAACCTAACCTAACCTAACCTAACCTAACCTAACCTAACCTAACCTAACCTAACCTAACCTAACCTAACCTAACCTAACCTAACCTAACCTAACCTAACCTAACCTAACCTAACCTAACCTAACCTAACCTAACCTAACCTAACCTAACCTAACCTAACCTAACCTAACCTAACCTAACCTAACCTAACCTAACCTAACCTAACCTAACCTAACCTAACCTAACCTAACCTAACCTAACCTAACCTAACCTAACCTAACCTAACCTAACCTAACCTAACCTAACCTAACCTAACCTAACCTAACCTAACCTAACCTAACCTAACCTAACCTAACCTAACCTAACCTAACCTAACCTAACCTAACCTAACCTAACCTAACCTAACCTAACCTAACCTAACCTAACCTAACCTAACCTAACCTAACCTAACCTAACCTAACCTAACCTAACCTAACCTAACCTAACCTAACCTAACCTAACCTAACCTAACCTAACCTAACCTAACCTAACCTAACCTAACCTAACCTAACCTAACCTAACCTAACCTAACCTAACCTAACCTAACCTAACCTAACCTAACCTAACCTAACCTAACCTAACCTAACCTAACCTAACCTAACCTAACCTAACCTAACCTAACCTAACCTAACCTAACCTAACCTAACCTAACCTAACCTAACCTAACCTAACCTAACCTAACCTAACCTAACCTAACCTAACCTAACCTAACCTAACCTAACCTAACCTAACCTAACCTAACCTAACCTAACCTAACCTAACCTAACCTAACCTAACCTAACCTAACCTAACCTAACCTAACCTAACCTAACCTAACCTAACCTAACCTAACCTAACCTAACCTAACCTAACCTAACCTAACCTAACCTAACCTAACCTAACCTAACCTAACCTAACCTAACCTAACCTAACCTAACCTAACCTAACCTAACCTAACCTAACCTAACCTAACCTAACCTAACCTAACCTAACCTAACCTAACCTAACCTAACCTAACCTAACCTAACCTAACCTAACCTAACCTAACCTAACCTAACCTAACCTAACCTAACCTAACCTAACCTAACCTAACCTAACCTAACCTAACCTAACCTAACCTAACCTAACCTAACCTAACCTAACCTAACCTAACCTAACCTAACCTAACCTAACCTAACCTAACCTAACCTAACCTAACCTAACCTAACCTAACCTAACCTAACCTAACCTAACCTAACCTAACCTAACCTAACCTAACCTAACCTAACCTAACCTAACCTAACCTAACCTAACCTAACCTAACCTAACCTAACCTAACCTAACCTAACCTAACCTAACCTAACCTAACCTAACCTAACCTAACCTAACCTAACCTAACCTAACCTAACCTAACCTAACCTAACCTAACCTAACCTAACCTAACCTAACCTAACCTAACCTAACCTAACCTAACCTAACCTAACCTAACCTAACCTAACCTAACCTAACCTAACCTAACCTAACCTAACCTAACCTAACCTAACCTAACCTAACCTAACCTAACCTAACCTAACCTAACCTAACCTAACCTAACCTAACCTAACCTAACCTAACCTAACCTAACCTAACCTAACCTAACCTAACCTAACCTAACCTAACCTAACCTAACCTAACCTAACCTAACCTAACCTAACCTAACCTAACCTAACCTAACCTAACCTAACCTAACCTAACCTAACCTAACCTAACCTAACCTAACCTAACCTAACCTAACCTAACCTAACCTAACCTAACCTAACCTAACCTAACCTAACCTAACCTAACCTAACCTAACCTAACCTAACCTAACCTAACCTAACCTAACCTAACCTAACCTAACCTAACCTAACCTAACCTAACCTAACCTAACCTAACCTAACCTAACCTAACCTAACCTAACCTAACCTAACCTAACCTAACCTAACCTAACCTAACCTAACCTAACCTAACCTAACCTAACCTAACCTAACCTAACCTAACCTAACCTAACCTAACCTAACCTAACCTAACCTAACCTAACCTAACCTAACCTAACCTAACCTAACCTAACCTAACCTAACCTAACCTAACCTAACCTAACCTAACCTAACCTAACCTAACCTAACCTAACCTAACCTAACCTAACCTAACCTAACCTAACCTAACCTAACCTAACCTAACCTAACCTAACCTAACCTAACCTAACCTAACCTAACCTAACCTAACCTAACCTAACCTAACCTAACCTAACCTAACCTAACCTAACCTAACCTAACCTAACCTAACCTAACCTAACCTAACCTAACCTAACCTAACCTAACCTAACCTAACCTAACCTAACCTAACCTAACCTAACCTAACCTAACCTAACCTAACCTAACCTAACCTAACCTAACCTAACCTAACCTAACCTAACCTAACCTAACCTAACCTAACCTAACCTAACCTAACCTAACCTAACCTAACCTAACCTAACCTAACCTAACCTAACCTAACCTAACCTAACCTAACCTAACCTAACCTAACCTAACCTAACCTAACCTAACCTAACCTAACCTAACCTAACCTAACCTAACCTAACCTAACCTAACCTAACCTAACCTAACCTAACCTAACCTAACCTAACCTAACCTAACCTAACCTAACCTAACCTAACCTAACCTAACCTAACCTAACCTAACCTAACCTAACCTAACCTAACCTAACCTAACCTAACCTAACCTAACCTAACCTAACCTAACCTAACCTAACCTAACCTAACCTAACCTAACCTAACCTAACCTAACCTAACCTAACCTAACCTAACCTAACCTAACCTAACCTAACCTAACCTAACCTAACCTAACCTAACCTAACCTAACCTAACCTAACCTAACCTAACCTAACCTAACCTAACCTAACCTAACCTAACCTAACCTAACCTAACCTAACCTAACCTAACCTAACCTAACCTAACCTAACCTAACCTAACCTAACCTAACCTAACCTAACCTAACCTAACCTAACCTAACCTAACCTAACCTAACCTAACCTAACCTAACCTAACCTAACCTAACCTAACCTAACCTAACCTAACCTAACCTAACCTAACCTAACCTAACCTAACCTAACCTAACCTAACCTAACCTAACCTAACCTAACCTAACCTAACCTAACCTAACCTAACCTAACCTAACCTAACCTAACCTAACCTAACCTAACCTAACCTAACCTAACCTAACCTAACCTAACCTAACCTAACCTAACCTAACCTAACCTAACCTAACCTAACCTAACCTAACCTAACCTAACCTAACCTAACCTAACCTAACCTAACCTAACCTAACCTAACCTAACCTAACCTAACCTAACCTAACCTAACCTAACCTAACCTAACCTAACCTAACCTAACCTAACCTAACCTAACCTAACCTAACCTAACCTAACCTAACCTAACCTAACCTAACCTAACCTAACCTAACCTAACCTAACCTAACCTAACCTAACCTAACCTAACCTAACCTAACCTAACCTAACCTAACCTAACCTAACCTAACCTAACCTAACCTAACCTAACCTAACCTAACCTAACCTAACCTAACCTAACCTAACCTAACCTAACCTAACCTAACCTAACCTAACCTAACCTAACCTAACCTAACCTAACCTAACCTAACCTAACCTAACCTAACCTAACCTAACCTAACCTAACCTAACCTAACCTAACCTAACCTAACCTAACCTAACCTAACCTAACCTAACCTAACCTAACCTAACCTAACCTAACCTAACCTAACCTAACCTAACCTAACCTAACCTAACCTAACCTAACCTAACCTAACCTAACCTAACCTAACCTAACCTAACCTAACCTAACCTAACCTAACCTAACCTAACCTAACCTAACCTAACCTAACCTAACCTAACCTAACCTAACCTAACCTAACCTAACCTAACCTAACCTAACCTAACCTAACCTAACCTAACCTAACCTAACCTAACCTAACCTAACCTAACCTAACCTAACCTAACCTAACCTAACCTAACCTAACCTAACCTAACCTAACCTAACCTAACCTAACCTAACCTAACCTAACCTAACCTAACCTAACCTAACCTAACCTAACCTAACCTAACCTAACCTAACCTAACCTAACCTAACCTAACCTAACCTAACCTAACCTAACCTAACCTAACCTAACCTAACCTAACCTAACCTAACCTAACCTAACCTAACCTAACCTAACCTAACCTAACCTAACCTAACCTAACCTAACCTAACCTAACCTAACCTAACCTAACCTAACCTAACCTAACCTAACCTAACCTAACCTAACCTAACCTAACCTAACCTAACCTAACCTAACCTAACCTAACCTAACCTAACCTAACCTAACCTAACCTAACCTAACCTAACCTAACCTAACCTAACCTAACCTAACCTAACCTAACCTAACCTAACCTAACCTAACCTAACCTAACCTAACCTAACCTAACCTAACCTAACCTAACCTAACCTAACCTAACCTAACCTAACCTAACCTAACCTAACCTAACCTAACCTAACCTAACCTAACCTAACCTAACCTAACCTAACCTAACCTAACCTAACCTAACCTAACCTAACCTAACCTAACCTAACCTAACCTAACCTAACCTAACCTAACCTAACCTAACCTAACCTAACCTAACCTAACCTAACCTAACCTAACCTAACCTAACCTAACCTAACCTAACCTAACCTAACCTAACCTAACCTAACCTAACCTAACCTAACCTAACCTAACCTAACCTAACCTAACCTAACCTAACCTAACCTAACCTAACCTAACCTAACCTAACCTAACCTAACCTAACCTAACCTAACCTAACCTAACCTAACCTAACCTAACCTAACCTAACCTAACCTAACCTAACCTAACCTAACCTAACCTAACCTAACCTAACCTAACCTAACCTAACCTAACCTAACCTAACCTAACCTAACCTAACCTAACCTAACCTAACCTAACCTAACCTAACCTAACCTAACCTAACCTAA
>OX383907.1:17334217-17386717 GCA_947532125.1 Saturnia pavonia | reverse complement strand
CATGATAGCGGAGTGCCTCCCTAATGCAGGCCCAGGGCAAGGTGTTAAAGGCGTTCGCGATGTCTAAAGACACCGCAATAACCACCTCGCCCTGTTCGATGGCCTCCTCCGCCAGACTCCTCACTTGCGCGATCGCATCTATGGTGGAGCGCCCTTTGCGGAAACCAAACTGGTTCGCCGCCAGGTCCGGCCCCACGTGCGTAAGATGGCTGACGAGGCGGTCTGCAAGTACTCTTTCGAAGAGTTTGCCCACCTCGTCAAGCAGCACAATGGGGCGGTACGCTGACGGCGAGTCCGCCGGGCGCCCCTCCTTCTGGAGCAGGACTAGACGGCCGGTTTTCCACTTCGACGGAAACCGGCCCTGCTCCAGGCACGCTGTGAGGAGTCCCAGTAGTCGGGGCTCGAGGGCCTCCTGAGCCAGGACCCACGCTCGGCCAGGTATGCCGTCGGGTCCTGGGGCGGTGTTTTTCGCCGCGAGGCGTTTCACCGCCGCCCTCAACTCTTCCCGGGTCACTTCGGGCACGTCGTCTCTCTCCACGTCGGGCTCGGCCGCAGGCGGAGCCATTTCGGGAGGTGAAAACTCCTCCCTCGAGGGAAACAGAGCGCTCACTACCTCCTCGAGGAACTCCGGCTGGAGACTCTGGGTTACCGGGGGGGCCCATTGGCGAAGTTTGCCGCGTACCATACGGTACGGGCGCCCCCACGGATCCCGACTGAGCGTCTCCAGGAATTCCTCTCGGGCCAGAGCCTTTGCTCGCTCAATGGCCCTTCGGAGGGTGAGCTTAGCTGCTCTGTAACCCTCATGTAGCTCCGCCTCTCCGGGGCTAGCGAACTGCGAATGACGTCGTCTGCGCCTTATCCTGGTGTACTGGCGGCGCGCTGCCACGCAAACTGCGCGCAGCTGCGCGATTTCAGCGTTCCACCAGTACACCTGGCGCTTAGCTGGACGACGTCCCACTCTTGGCATTGCCGCGTCGCACATTTTCGACACGGCTGCCCGCAGTCGCTCTGCCCCATCATTGACATCGGCAGGCCTCTCGGGTGTTCCATCTAACACCCAGGCCTGCACGATGGCGGCTTCGAGGAACACCTCACGATCGAGGCGTCCCAGAGCCCAACGTGGACTGTCCTCCTCCGGGGCTCTCGGGACCGGTTGTCCCGAGGTCTGGGCGGACACGTCGAACCGTATGTAAAGATGGTCCGACAGTGTCTCCACCCCCTCCAGGACTCTCCAGTCCCGGACACGGCGTGCTATTGCAGGGCTAGCGAACGATATGTCCACTATCGATTCGCCCTGCGGTCGCACGCACGTGTTTACTGAGCCCCTATTGAGGACGAGTAGGCCGGATGTTATGGCCCACTCTTCCAACACCTCACCCCTAGCGTCCGTGGACGGGGAACCCCAAGCCGTACATTTGGCATTGAAGTCCCCAAGCACTAGGACGGGGTGAGGGTGGCTTCCCGAGACGACAGTGCCCAACTCTACCAAGAATGTCTCAAAGTCGGCGAGACTCCATCTGGGGGGTGCGTACACCCCCACCACAACAACGTCGCCGAGACGCGCCGCCACGCATCCGCGGCCCTCCTTGATGTTAGTGAAGGGCGGGGAGCTGGCGGCGGGCTGGGAAACGATGGCCACCGAGCCATCTCGATCAGCCACCCAGTTATCCCTGGGCGGCACGAAGTAAGGCTCGGCCATCACGGCGACGTGTATTGACCACTGTGCCATGCTCTGGAGTAACAGATCCTGAGCACTGGCACAGTGGTTAAGATTCCCTTGGAGGAGATGGATGGCCATTATTGATTGGTATGTTCCATCTCCTCCGACTGGACCGTCGCCGGCGCTTCAACAGCAGCCGGCGCTGTCAGGGGCTTTGTCGGGGCTTTTCCCCTCCTCCCCTTCCTGCCTTTACCTTTCTTGGGTTGCGACGCTATGCAAGCTCCGCCGCCCATCCGGTGTTCCGCCGCTTTACCCGCTTTCGCGCAAATTGCGCAATGTGGTCCCGCAGTGCAGTTTCCTGCTTTGTGGCCAGGTTGACTGCAGCGGTAGCACAACTGGCTGTAGTCAACATCTGAGGGGCATTTAACCCCTACATGGCCACTCTGCAGGCAGCGGAAGCACCTTTGTTGACGGGTCGGCAGGAGCTTGACTCGCGCCGACACCCAACCAACCAAGAGGCGTCGACCGTCACTGAGCCTTCTAGCAGTAGCCGCCGGGCAAGAAACTATTGCAGTTCCAGTTCCATCATTGCCGGGACGTGGGCCTTTGGTCTTAATTTGCTCAGTGGGACATCCCCCAGCTCGAGCAACAGCAGCGATGAGTCCGTCGGCCGTCACCGTGTCATCCAGGCCTGAAATACGCATTTCTGCACAATCAATTGGCCTGGATACTCGAGCAACCTCCACAGGGAGTAACGTCCTTATCTTCTCAGCGAGAGCGTTGGCCTTGTCAGCGCTGTCAGCACCGGGAATTTCCAATAGAGCTGCTCCAGTAGCCGCCCTCCTGAAATTGAGTCCCGCGATACCTAAAGCATCTAGGTCAACTCCCGCCCAAGTCTTTTCGAGCACCTCCCTATAAGAGATGCCTCTCGCCGTCGCCTCCGGCTGCAGTGTAACTACCACTGCGGTAGACTTGGAGGAACGACGTCTGGGAGCCTTCTTTTTTCTAGGTGGTGCCGCCTTCTTGTTCTTGGCCTTCTTCGGCCTGGCTGCTTTCGTGGGCTTACCTCCTTTGCCCACTAGGACCCATTCCCCCTCGGAGGGTTTGGGAGTAGCCAATTTCTCGCTGTAGGTGAGAACTGCAGGCGCTGCTGACGTTTTAGCGACTTTATTAGCCTTCCTCCCCTTCTTTCCAGCATCTTGCTGGGAAGCCGGGAGTCGTGGAGGCCGAGCTTGTTGCGCTACTGTTTTCCCTGCTACCTGAGCGGCCTTTCTGTCAGCAGCCAAAGGAGGCCTTAACCGCTTTTCAGGTAGGAGTCTATCGTCCATGGCTTCGAAGCGCGCACTCATTATGTTCGTCATAGTGTTCATTAATGAGTGCGCCATCTCCTCAAACTTTTGCTCAAACTTTTGCTCGAGCATTGCCTCAAAGTTTGGGAGTGTATCTCCGCCTCGAGGCCTTGTTTGCTGCCGCTGTGGCAGCGGTGGGAAATCCTCCCTTGCCAGCCTCTTTAGTGGGGGAGAGGGCCCCAATGCTGGCCTTGACGCCGTTATGGAGGAGACGTCCTCAGATGTTACTGGCATGCGAACTTTTAGGACGTCCGCCCTCAGCTCCGCGAGTTCTTTACGGAGCTCTGCCAGTTCATTCTCCTGCCTTGCGTTAGTTTCCTCCAGCCTATCGTATGCAGCCTGGACCCTTGCCAGTTCCTCTGAGGTGGTACGATTAGCAATCTCCTCAACTGCCCCCTTGATGGACGCAGCAGCCTCATTCAGTGCATGCTTGAAGGTGCCTTTGAGGTTGGTGGATTTTTTTGCAACCTTCAAGATCACCTCAATGTCGCCCAGCACTCTGCCACTCAGCTCAGAGATGAGCTCCTCGTTAGAGGCAGAAGCGGCAGCAACGCCTTTAGCTGCTCTGTCATGACGCGCCCGCGAGGCCAGCTCCGAAACCTCTTTCTCGGCTGTGAGACGTAGCTCATCCTCCTGCAGCCGGAGGTATTCGGCCTTCGCTTTGGCCAAACCGACATATTCCCCCGTGGTTGGGGGGCGTCCTCTTCCCTTTTTGGGGATAGACTCCGGTGACGGAGTCTGGTCCTGCGTTTCGCCCTTCCTCTTCCGCCAGAAACTGCCAGAAGGAGCGTCCTCAGTGGACGCTACAGTCACCATGGACGACGCACTGGAGTCGCTACACTCCGACAATCGGTCCAGTGACGGGCACCTTTCGATCACCACGACGGGACCTACTTCACCAACTTCCGACAACGCGGAACTCGTAGCTCCACTGTTGGAGCCACCCTCCACACACTCCTCCTCACTTTTTTTTTGGTTTTTTTGGTTTTTTTGGGTAAAAGAATTTGAGCACGAAATTTTGTTCCCACGAGTGTGGGGGAAATATACGGTCCACCCAGGCAGTGCCCCCTGTACCTGGGTAAGCCTAGCGTAACCCGTCAAGAGAGTCGGCCGGTTCTCTGACGGGGGTCGCACTAGAGACTGAACATCCCATCAGCCATGCATCCTCTCGCGGTGCGCCGCCGCTTAGGATTCGGGGTAATTTTTTAAAGAGGTTTTCTTCCTCGCGGTCCGGGCGGTAAAGCCGAGACCCTCGGTCCCATCGAAGCCGCGAGACGTGACCACGACACTCCGATGGGATTACGAGAACGGCGAAGGCTGGTGAAGCAAGCTGCCCCACCAACCGACCGACGACAGGGTTAGTGAGCGTCGGACCCGTCTGCGCAACGTCCTTTGCTTCCTCTGACCTTCAGAGGAATGCAGGACGAAGCCGTCGTGTCAGGGGATCAGCCGCCGGCCAGAAGGGCCGACGTTGCCCGGGGTGCACCACGAGGAGGTTCCCTGACTTTGCACCCCAACCTAACCTAACCTAACCTAACCTAACCTAACCTAACCTAACCTAACCTAACCTAACCTAACCTAACCTAACCTAACCTAACCTAACCTAACCTAACCTAACCTTTTTTTTTTTTTTTTTTTTTTGCGTTTGGGAAAAACCCGTCATGGGTACCCGCCCGCCGCGGAGGACAGCGGACGGGTTATGTTGGACTGCACCAACTAAAAAACCCAAACCCACCAACTCCTTTGCGCTTGGCGTCGGGGGCACAGGAAGACCCGAGGGCATAACTTCTGTGCACCCCGACAAGCGCTGCCTCCCGAAGGGAAGCTCTCCCATCTGGGGGCGCCCATCACCGACCGCAGCCCCCAGCCTCCGTTCAATTTTTTAGCGAGGTTTTATTCCTCGGTGATTTTTTAAGGAGGTTTTCTTCCTCCGGAACCTAACCTAACCTAACCTAACCTAACCTTTTTTTTTTTTTTTTTTTTTTTTTTTTTTTTTTTTTTTTTTTTTTTTTTTTTTTTTTTTTTTTTTAGTTTAGGAAAAACCCGTCATGGGTACCCGCCCGCCGCGGAGGACAGCGGACGGGTTATGTTGGACTGGACCAACTAAAAAACCTAAACATTCTCTCCATTGCGCTTGGCGTCGGGGGCACAGGAAGACCCGAGGGCATTACTTCTGTGCACCCCGACAAGCGCTGCCCCCCCTAGGAGAGGCTCTCCCCACTGGGGGCGCCCATCACCGACCGCAGCCCCCAGCCTCCGTTCAATTTTTTAACGAGGTTTTTATTCCTCGGTGATTTTTTAAGGAGGTTTTCTTCCTCCGGGTTCGGGCCTCCCCGTCCACCACGAACCCCTGTAATTTTTTACCGAGGTTTTCTTCCTCCTGGTTCCGGTCCAAACGGACCAGAACACCGCCCGGTGATTTTTTAACGAGGTTGTCTTCCTCGGTGATTTTTAACAAGGTTTTCTTCCTTGGTAATTTTTTAACGAGGTTTTCTTCCTCACGGTCGCAGGGGATAGGGAGAGCGGCAACGAAACACCGACACTCCTCTTCCCCTGCGACCCCACCGCGTCCGCCATCAAACGGTGGCGGCCCCGTTGAGGCCGCGGAAGGTAGGGTGAGCGGCAACGTGACACCGACACACCTCTCCCGCCGCGGCCCCTCTCGCCTTCAGCCGCGGTGCCTCCCATACGACACCGCGGCTCGCCTCAGTTGCGGTGGCGCCCATACACCACCGCAACCTACTGCCGCCGAAGCAGCTCGCCTTGTGGCCGCTCGTCGTAGGTTGTCTGTCTCAACCATGACGAGCGGCCTCTCCTGGGGTTCCTCTTCGCTTCACCGTGGGTGACTAGGCCACGGTTACTAAGCCCCCCCGCCACGACAAGGCGGGAACCCATCGGGGGGGAACCTAACCTAACCTAACCTAACCTTTTTTTTTTTTTTTTTTTTTTTTTTTTTTTTTTTTTTGCGTTTGGGAAAAACCCGTCATGGGTACCCGCCCGCCGCGGAGGACAGCGGACGGGTTATGTTGGACTGCACCAACTAAAAAACCCAAACCCACCAACTCCTTTGCGCTTGGCGTCGGGGGCACAGGAAGACCCGAGGGCATAACTTCTGTGCACCCCGACAAGCGCTGCCTCCCGAAGGGAAGCTCTCCCAACTGGGGGCGCCCATCACCGACCGCAGCCCCCAGCCTCCGTTCAATTTTTTAGCGAGGTATTATTCCTCGGTGATTTTTTAAGGAGGTTTTCTTCCTCCGGGTTCGGGCCTCCCCGTCCACCGCGAACCCCTGTAATTTTTTAACGAGGTTTTCTTCCTCTCGGTTCTGGTCCCAAAAGGACCAGACCCGCCGCCGTGTGATTTTTTTACAAGGTTTTCTTCCTTGGTAATTTTTTCACGAGGTTTTCTTCCTCGGTGATTTTTTAACGAGGTTTTCTTCCTCACGGTCGCAGAGGATAGGGAGAGTGGAAAAATCGACACTTCTCTTCCCCTGCGACCCCACCGCGTCCGCCATCTAACGGTGGCGGCCCCGTTGAGGCCGCGGAAGGTAGGGTGAGCGGCAACGTGACACCGACACACCTCTCCCGCCGCGGCCCCTCGCCTTCAGCCGCGGTGCCTCCCATACGACACCGCGGCTCGCCTCAGTTGCGGTGGCGCCCATACACCACCGCAACCTACGGCCGCCGAAGCAGCCTCGTCCGTGGCCGCTCGTCACCGGCTGGCCAACTCAGCCTAGACGAGCGGCCTCTCCTGGGGTTCCTCTTCGCTTCACCGTGGTTCGTCACGCCACGGTTACTAAGCCCCCCCGCCACGACAAGGCGGGAACCCATCGGGGGGGGAACCTAACCTAACCTAACCTAACCTAACCTAACCTAACCTAACCTAACCTAACCTAACCTAACCTTTTTTTTTTTTTTTTTTTTTTTTTTTTTTTTTTTTTTTTTTTTTTTTTTTTCAGTTGAGGAAAAACCCGTCATGGGTACCCGCCCGCCGCGGAGGACAGCGGACGGGTTATGTGTGACTGTACACACTAAAAAACCTCAACATCGCCTCCGGAGCGCTTGGCGTCGGGGGCACAGGAAGACCCGAGGGCATTACTTCTGTGCACCCCGACAAGCGCTGCCCCCCCGAAGAGAGGCTCTCCCCACTGGGGGCGCCCATCACCGACCGCAGCCCCCAGCCTCCGTTCAATTTTTTAGCGAGGTTTTATTCCTCGGTGATTTTTTAAGGAGGTTTTCTTCCTCCGGGTTCGGGCCTCCCCGTCCACCGCAAACCCGTTGTAATTTTTTACCGAGGTTTTCTTCCTCCCGGTTCCGGCCCCAAAGGACCAGAACACCTCCCGGTGATTTTTTAAAGAGGTTGTCTTCCTCTCAATTTTTTAGCGAGGTTTTATTCCTCGTTTCGGTCGCAGGGGATAGGGAGAGCGGCAACGAAACACCGACACTCCTCTTCCCCTGCGACCCCACCGCGTCCGCCATCAAACGGTGGCGGCCCCGTTGAGGCCGCGGAAGGTAGGGTGAGCGGCAACGTGACACCGACACACCTCTCCCGCCGCGGCCCCTCGCCTTCAGCCGCGGTGCCTCCCATACGACACCGCGGCTCGCCTCAGTTGCGGTGGCGCCCATACACCACCGCAACCTACTGCCGCCGAAGCAGCTCTCCGCGTGGCCGCTCGTCACCGGCTGTCCAACTCAGCCTAGACGAGCGGCCTCTCCTGGGGTTCCTCTTCGCTTCACCGTGGGTGGCTAGGCCACGGTTACTAAGCCCCCCCGCCACGACAAGGCGGGAACCCATCGGGGGGGAACCTAACCTTTTTTTTTTTTTTTTTTTTTTTTTTTTTTATCGTGGGGAAATCCTGCATTGGATCCGCCTCCCGAGCCGGGCAGCTCAAGGGAGGGGTATGTCGGACTCTTACCGACTAAAACCCCACGGTGTTCCTTCTTCACCCATTGGGCCGGGGAGTAGGGACTGCTAGCGCAATTACTTCTACTCGCCCGGCGGGTGCAGGCCCCTCAAAAGGGGCCACCTTCTGCGGTCTGAGGGGTCGAAACGAGACACCCTCTGACGAACCTACGAGGGGCGCATCGAACACTGATGCGCCACGCCTCGGGCCTGTGCATTAAACTGCAAGGGCGAAGGACGTGCCCGCGTCCGACGCCCGCAGGCCATTTTTACGGCGGCAGAAGGTCATTCCTGACCCTACGCCGCCGGGTTCGTCGACCGCGGGAGGGGAGCTCCGACGTCAGCTCCCTCTCCCTCTCCGCCGCCTCCTTTGCGAGCATGACGTGCTCGCAGTATGAGGCGACGGAGTTCCATCCGCTCTCACTTCCGATCATCGACGAGACTACGGTCGGGAGCGAGAGATCGGCTCCTATCGCCGCGACAAGGTCACGGCGTGGCGAGTCCCATGCGGGACAGACGGCGAGTGTGTGCTGCGCGTCATCTACCGCGCAGCCACAATGATGGCACCCAGATGTTGGCTCCCGGCCTATGCGACACAGGTAGCTCCCAAAACAGCCATGTCCTGAGAGCACCTGTGTCAGCCGGAAGCTGAGGGTGCCATGCCGCCTCCGTATCCAGGCCGTCAAATGAGGCCTGATGGCCTCGACGGTCGCCACGCCCGAGCTGGGGTTCTCCAGTCGTCGGTCCCACTCCGCCATGACCAGGACCTGGTGGAGCTCCGACCTACGCGCCTCGATTTCGCGAGGCGCAGGTCGTAGACCTCGCTCCAACGCCTCCCCGCGCCACTTGTAGAGCGACGCGAGGGCTCTCGCCTCCAGGTCCCATGGCGGAGATCCGGCCAGTAGGGAGGCCGCCTCAAAGGATATCGTGCGGTACCCGCGGGCTGATCTGACGGCCATCGCCCTCTGCGGTTTGCGCAGAGCGGCGATATTACGGGCCGTCAGGTTCTCAGCCCACACAGGGGCCCCGTAAAGGGCCATGGACCGCACGATTCCCATGTAGAGCCTCCGGCAAGCGGAATTCGGACCCCCCAGGTTGGGCAACAGCCGCGCCAACGCGGCCGCGGCGCCCATTAGACGGGGGGTCAGCTGCCGGAAGTGCTCTACGAAGTCCCATCGGCTGTTCAGGATGAGTCCAAGATATTTCATCTTGGACTCGATGCCGATGGGAACGCCTCCCACGATGATCTGGGACCCTCTCGGTGGCGCATTCCGAGGCCCATGGAAACACAGGGCCTCGGATTTCTGTAGCGCCACATCGAGTCCCAGACGCCGGATCCGACCGACGACGTGTGCCACCCCAGCTGTGACCAGTATCGCGGCTTCGCGATGCGACTTACCCCTCGACGTGACCAATGTGTCGTCGGCGTAACACACGACACTGAGGCCACGGAGGAGCGCACCGCGCAACGCCCAATCGTATCCGATGTTCCAGAGCAGGGGGCCAAGCACTGACCCCTGGGGAACACCGGATACGACGTCTCGCCGACACATTCCACTCCGACCCGGGAAGACCACGTACCTCTCCGAGAGGTACGCCCCGACAATTCGGCGGAGGTAGGTTGGCACTCTATGATAGCGGAGTGCCTCCCTTATGCAGGCCCAGGGCAAGGTGTTAAAGGCGTTCGCGATGTCCAAAGACACCGCAATCACCACCTCGCCCTGTTCGATGGCCTCCTCCGCCAGACTCCTCACTTGCGCGATCGCGTCTATCGTGGAGCGCCCTCTGCGGAAACCAAACTGGTTCGCCGCCAGGTCCGGCCCCACGTGCGATAGATGGCTGACGAGGCGGTCTGCAATCACTCTTTCGAAGAGTTTGCCCACCTCGTCGAGCAGCACAATGGGGCGGTACGCAGACGGCGAGTCCGCCGGGCGCCCCTCCTTCTGGAGCAGGACTAGACGTCCGGTTTTCCACTTAGACGGAAACCGGCCCTGCTCCAGACACGCGCTGAGGAGTCCCAGTAGTCGGGGCTCGAGGGCCTCTTGAGCCAGGACCCACGCTCGGCCGGGTATGCCGTCGGGTCCTGGGGCGGTGTTTTTCGCCGCGAGGCGTTTCACCGCCGCCCTCAACTCTTCCCGGGTCACTTCGGGCACGTCGTCTCTGTCCACGTCGAGCTCGGCCGCAGGCGGAGCCATTTCGGGAGGTGAAAACTCCTCCCTCGAGGGAAACAGAGCGCTCACTACCTCCTCGAGGAACTCCGGCTGGAGACTCTGGGTTACCGGGGGGGCCCATTGGCGAAGTTTGCCGCGTACCATACGGTACGGGCGCCCCCACGGATCCCGACTGAGCGTCTCCAGGAATTCCTCTCGGGCCAGAGCCTTTGCACGCTCGATGGCCTTCCGGAGGGTGAGCTTGGCTGCTCTGTAACCCTCATGTAGCTCCGCCTCTCCGGGGCTAGCGACCTGCGAATGACGTCGTCTGCGCCTTATCCTGGTGTACTGGCGGCGCGCTGCCACGCAAACTGCGCGCAGCTGCGCGATTTCAGCGTTCCACCAGTACACCTGGCGCTTAGCTGGACGACGTCTCACTCTCGGCATGGCCGCGTCGCACATACGCGACACGGCTGCCCGCAGTCGCTCTGCCCCATCATTGACATCGGCAGGCCTCTCGGGTGTTGGGGGGGAACCTAACCTTTTTTTTTTTTTTTTTTTTTTTTTTTTAACGTGGGTAAAAATGCATTTACGCATCCACAGACGGCCCGGGCAGGCCGAAAGGGTATGTGGGACTCCATGGTAACATAAAAATACCACAAATACCCACTAAAAAATCCCCACGTGTGTTCCCCTAACAGCACCCTTGATGTCGAGGACCAGGAACGCATGCGCATTACTTCTGCTCAACTCGACGGGTGTAGCTCCACCGGTGGAGCTTCGACTACGGTCTGAAGAATACAGACAAAAACTTCCCGGATGAACCGGGTGACGCACGCGTAAAAGTTTGGAACACTGCGTGCGCCTCGCCATGGGCCTGTGTGCTATGGCGACGGACATGCCCGTGTCCCTCGCCTACAGGCCCTGCCTACGGCGGCCGGAGGTCATCACCCACCTGACGCCGCCGTCGACCAGAACGCCGACCGCGAGAGGGAATCTCACTAGTGAGTTCCCTCTCTCTCTCCGCCGTCTCCTTCACGACCATAACATGCTCGCAAAAAGAGACGACAGAATCCCAACCTCTCTCACTCTCGACCATCGCCTTGACGACGGCTGCGAGCGAGAGGTCGGTCCCTACGGCTGCGGACAGAACGCAGCGTTCAGAGTCCCAAGCGGGACAAACCTCGAGCGTGTGCTGCGCGTCGTCGAACGCGCAGCCACAGTGATGACACCCTGGTGCAATCTCCCGGCCTATGCGACACAGGTAACTCCCGAAACAACCGTGTCCCGTGAGCACCTGTGTCAGGCGGAAGGTCAAGGTGCCATGTGCCCTACCCAACCAAGCTGCCAGATGAGGCCGGATGGCCTCCACCGTCGCTGCACCTGAAACGGGAAGATCGAGTCTACGTCTCCACTCGGCCATGACGTGGATCTCGTGGAGCTCCGACCTCTGCGCCTCGATTTCTCGAGGTGCAAGTCGAAGTCCTCCATTCAGCGCCTCCCCGCGCCACTCGTAGAGTGACGCGAGGGCTCTCGCTTCGAGATCCCATGGCGCGGAACCTACCAAAAGGGACGCCGCCTCAAAAGAGACTGTGCGGTACCCGCGTGCTGCCCTGACGGCCAGCGCCCTCTGCGGAGCCCGCAGAGCGCGGATGTTCTGGGCCGACAGGTCTGCAGCCCACACCGGGGCCCCGTAAAGGGCCATGGACCGAACAACCCCTAAATAGAGCTTCCGGCAAGCGGAATCGGGCCCCCCTAAGTTGGGCAGCAACCGCGCGAGCGCGGCTGCAGCGCCCAACAGTCGAGGGGTCAGCTGCCTGAAGTGCGCGACAAAGTCCCACCTACTATCTAACACCAGTCCGAGATATTTCATCTCGGACTGGATGCCTATGGAAACGCCGCCTACGGTGATTCGCGATCCTCTCGGTGGCGCGTTCCGAGGCCCGTGAAAACACAGAGCCTCGGACTTGTGCAATGCCACCTCGAGCCCTAACCTTCGAATCCTAGCAACTACCTGAGCTACGCCGGCTGTGATGAGTATCTGGGCATCGCGGTGTGTCTTACCTCTCGCCGTGACCAGAGTGTCGTCTGCATAACAGACGACACTCAGCCCACGGAGGAGCGCACCCCGCAACACCCAATCATATCCGATGTTCCACAGGAGAGGGCCAAGGACCGACCCCTGTGGAACACCGCATACTACCTCGCGCCTACACGTACGACTCTGACCCGGGAAGGTCACGTACCTCTCGGAGAGGTACGACGCGACGATGCGACGGATATAGGTCGGCACTCCGTGATAACGGAGCGCCTCCCTAATACAGGCCCAGGGTAAGGTGTTGAATGCGTTAGCGATGTCCAAGGACACCGCCAACACCACCTCGCCCCGTGCAATGGCCTCTTCCGCCAAACTCCTAACCTGCGTGATCGCGTCGATAGTGGAGCGACCCCTGCGAAACCCGTACTGGTTCGCCGCCAGGTCCGGCCCCTCACGCGTTAAGTGGCTGACGATGCGGTTTGCAATAACTCTTTCAAAGAGCTTGCCCACATCGTCAAGCAACACGATCGGCCGGTACGCCGACGGATTGTCCGCCGGGCGCCCCTCCTTCTGAAGCAGGACTAACCGACCGGTTTTCCATCGGATTGGAAACCGGCCCTGCTCCAGACACGCACTGAAGAGCCCCAATAGGCGAGGCTCGAGAACCTCTAGGGCCAGGACCCATGCTCTGCCAGGCAGACCATCGGGTCCCGGGGTGGTGTTCTTGGCCTTAAGCCGTTCCACCGCCGCTCCCAATTCTTCCCGGGTCACGTCGACACTGCCCACGTCCGGCTCCGCCATAAAAGGCGAAGCCATCGGTGGAGGAGTAAACTCCCCCCTCGAAGGGAACAGTGCGCTTACGACTTCGTCGAGGAACTGCGGCTGGAGACTCTGCGTTACCGGGGGTGCCCACTGGCGGAGCTTGCCACGTACCATACGGTACGGGCGTCCCCACGGGTCCCGACTGAGGATCTCCAACAGTTCCTCCCTGGCCTGCGCCTTAGACCGCTCGATGGCCTGCTTGAGGGCGAGCTTTGCAGCCCGGTATCCCTCATGCAGCTCCACCTCCTCCGGGGCTGCGACCTGAGTTCGACGTCGTCTTCGCCTGATCCGGGTATACCGGCGACGCGCCGACACGCACGCTGCACGCAGCTGTGCGATGTCGGCGTTCCACCAATACACCTGGCGTTTGGCTCGGACACGCCTCGCCCGAGGCATAGCGGCATCACACATGTGTGATACCGCATCCCTCAGTCGCTCCGCCCCATCATCGACATCGGCAGGCCTCTCGGGTGTCGCACGCAACACCCAGTCCTGCACGATGGCGGCCTCCTGGAAGACTTCCCTATCGAGTCGCCCTAACACCCAACGCGGACCGTCCCCCACAGGAACTCCCGGTACCGGTAGGTCCTCGGTTTGGACGGAGACGTCGAACCGAACATATAAATGGTCGGACAACGTCTCCACCTCCCCGAGGACTCTCCAGTCCCGAACACGACGTGCGATCGCAGGGCTAGCGAACGAAACGTCCACTATGGATTCGCCCTGCGGTCGCACGCACGTGTTCACGGAGCCCCTGTTTAGGACGAGCAGGCCAGATGTCAGCGCCCACTCTTCCAACACCTCTCCCCTTCTGTCCGAGCATGGGCAACCCCAAGCCGTTGATTTGGCGTTGAAGTCACCCAGTACCAGGACGGGGCGAGGGTGGCTGCCTAACACGACGCTACCTAACCCTACTAGGAAGGACTCGAACTCCGCGAGACTCCACCGAGGTGGAGCGTAGACTCCTACGACAACGACGTCACCTAGCCGCGCCGCCACGTACCCCTGGCCCTTCGTAATATCTACGAAGGGTGGGACACCGGCAGCCGGCCTAGATATGATGGCTACGCAACCATACCTGTCACCGACCCAGCAATCGCTAGGTGGGACAAAGTATGGCTCCGCCATCACAGCGACCCCTATCGACCACTGCGCCATGCTCTGGGACATCAAGTCCTGAGCTCTGGCACAGTGGTTTAAATTCCCTTGGAGTACACGGAGAGCCATTATAAAATGGCAGGGTCCATGCAAACCTCAGAGGCCGAAGTCGACGCCTTAGCGGCAGTCGACGCGGCCGAGGGTTTCGAGGGGGTCTGACCCCTCTTGCCCTTCCCTACTTTACCCCCCTTTTTGGGCGGAGGCGCCGAGCAGGCCTTACTGCCCACTCGGTGCCCCGCTGACCTACCTGCCGCTGCGCATACGGCGCAGTGCAGGTCTGCGGTGCAAACCCCAGCCTTATGGCCGGGCTGACTACAGCGGTGACAAAGACCACTGCAGTCGACGGTAGAGGGGCACGTGGCCCCTAAATGACCGGTCTGCCGACACCGGAAACAACGCTGTGGGCGCGGCTGCAGGAGTTTAACCCGCGCCGACACCCACCCGACCAAGAGACGTCGGCTCTCACCGAGCCTCTTGGCAACCTCCACGGGGCAGGAAACCACGGCCGTACCGGTCCCGTCAACGCCGAGACGCGGTTCGCCGGATTTCACCTGCTCCGCAGGACAACCTCCGACCCGTGCGACGACAGCAGTGAGCACTTCCGCACTCACTGTGTCATCAAGACCCGAAATCCGCAGATCTGCGCACCTCACCGGCCTGGCGACACGAACATCCTCCGCTGTAAAAGAAGCCCTAATGTGCGCTGCAAGGGCGTCCGTCTTGGACGCCGAATCCGCACCCGGCACCTCCAGTAGAGCAGCACCCGTCGCCGTCTTCCTAAAACCTACAGAAGGGATACCAAGACTTGCAAAGTCGATACCTGCAAAAGTCTTGGCGAGCACATCCTTGTAGGTGAGGCCCCTCTTCGCCGCATCCGGCTGCAGGGTCAGAACCACTGCAGTCGAATTGTTGGCGCGAAGTTTGGGGGCCCTCTCCTTCTTGGATGGCGCAACCTTTCGCTGAGCCGCCTTCTTAGGCTTAGAAGCCTTCTTGGGCTTAGAAGCCTTCTTAGGCTTCGAAGCCTTTACGGGCTTTCCCCCCTTACCTACCAGCACCCATTCACCCTCGGAGGGTCTGGGGGCTGCTAGTTTCTCACTATAAGTGAGCGGGGTTGAAGCTGCCGTCTTCTTGGCCTTGCTCTGCCCTTTTCCAGCGTTCTGCTGAGGAATAGGGTGTGGCTTCGGCCGGGACTCCGGAGTAGCAGCTTTAGCCGCCACTTTTGCTGCAGCCTTGCGGTCTGCAGCTAGCGGCGGTCGCAGCCGCTTCTCCGGAAGGAGCCTATCTTGGAGGCCGTCGAGACGTGCGGTGAGGATGCCCAACACGCGGTCAGCCATCCCACCTACCACCTCCACCAGGCGCTCCTCCGTCACTACCTCAGAGGGATTGCGCTGCGGCTTCGCAGCGCGCTCACTCTGAGGCTTGGACTGGCGTGGCTGCGGAAGAGGAGGAAACTCCTCCCGAGCCATTGCCCTCCTCTTAGGGGCCGGGGCCGGCCCAGACCCCTGAGAGGGTACCACTACGGGTATCGGTGCCACAGGCTCCGGACGCTTGGCAGCGAGCTGGTCCGCCCGCAACTCCGCAATCTCCTTGCGGAGCGCAGCCATCTCAGCCGCTTGCCGCACCTCCTTCGCCTTCAGGTCCGAGACAATCCCCTGGAGCTTGGATATCTCCTCGGTAATCGTCCGGCCTGCCATCTTCTTCACCGCGTCCTCGATGGACGCGGCCGCGTCCTTAAGGGCATGCACGAACGTGCCCTTAAGGTTGTTCGAGTTCTTGGCGACACGGAGTATAACCCCGACGTCGTCCGAGACCTTCGAACAGAGTTCAGACACAAGTTGTGTGTCTGAACTCGGAGCCTTGGATTCCCTGGTAGCCCGCTTCCGCTTCAACTCTGAAGCCAGCTCGGCTACCTCCTCCTCGGCTCGTAGGTGGAGTTCCTCCTTCCTGACGCGGAGGAACTCCGATTTGGCCTTAGCCAAGCCAACGTATTGGCCCGTCGTCGGTGGGCGGCCTCTGCCTCGCTTGGAGGCACTAGGGCCAGGACGCCCGAGATGTTCTACGGACTCGCCCTCGGGGGCAGAGTCCGACTCCTCCTCTCCACTCATCCGGTAGAACCTGCCGAGGGAAGGAGACTCCCTTCCCTCCGCAGAATCTACCGACACCAACGTCGCGACGCTAGTGTCGCTGGAAACCGATAAACGGTCCAGCGACACAGCTCTCTCCAAAACTACAATTGGCACAACTTTGCCCCCCCCAGAGAACGCGGGGCAGCCCGGGCTAGGCCCGGGGAGGGATTCTCCTGCTCCGGTGGAGCAGGTACCCTCCTGGGGTAGTAATTTTTTAGATTGTGCTATCATAGTTGTTGATAAATCGGTAGTCCGTGGACATGCCAAGGTCGTCAGTTTCGGTTCGACAATAGCCAAATCGCATGCATCGGAAGCCATATTCAAAGCCAAGGTCATCGTATTGGTATCACGCAAAATTTTGCCCCCCCCAGAGAACGTGGGGCAGCCCGAGCTAAGCTCGGGGAGGGATTCTCCCTTTCGGGTACCCTCCTGGGGTAGTGTATATTTAAATTTTGCACTATCCATCATGCTAAAACAACGTCGTCAAGTTCGCAGTACGCCTGCCGAAACTGGAATAAACCCAGTCCCGCCAGCCGCTATCCGGAATCAGGCCCTTGGGACTCAACCTGAGTCCTCCTCGGCCCCAACCCGGTACTGAGTGTGCTGCTCACACGCCACACCCAGGAGTGTTTATCGGCTCTCCAGCCTAGATCCGTAGTGTTCAGCGAGACAGGGTCACCTCGAGAAGGATGTGGCTCTTCACCACGCACTACGGTCTTGAGGTGGCAGGCTAAGGCTCTCTCCAAAGGGAGAGTGCTGTATTGCGCCTGTGGGTCCACCCCCTGCAGATCAGAGATACAAGTACCTCGTCACGCCTGCGCGACCCCGGGGGGGAACCTAACCTAACCTAACCTTTTTTTTTTTTTTTTTTTTTTTTTTTTTTTTTTTTTTTAACGTGGGTAAAAATGCATTTACGCATCCACAGACGGCCCGGGCAGGCCGAAAGGGTATGTGGGACTCCATGGTAATTAAAATACCACAACTACCCACTAAAAAATCCCCACGTGTGTTCCCCTAACAGCACCCTTGATGTCGAGGACCAGGAACGCATACGCATTACTTCTGCTCAACTCGACGGGTGTAGCTCCCCCGGGGGAGCTTCGACTACGGTCTGACCTAAGTGTCAGACAACTACCGAGCGCACGCGTAAAAGTTTGGAACACTGCGTGCGCCTCGCCATGGGCCTGTGTGCTATGGCGACGGACATGCCCGTGTCCCTCGCCTACAGGCCCTGCCTACGGCGGCCGGAGGTCATCACCCACCTGACGCCGCCGTCGACCAGAACGCCGACCGCGAGAGGGAATCTCACTAGTGAGCTCCCTCTCTCGCTCCGCCGTCTCCTTCACGACCATAACATGCTCGCAAAAAGAGACGACAGAATCCCAACCTCTCTCACTCTCGACCATCGCCTTGACGACGGCTGGGAGCGAGAGGTCGGTCCCTACGGCTGCGGACAAAACGCAGCGTTCAGAGTCCCAAGCGGGACAAACCTCGAGCGTGTGCTGCGCGTCGTCGAACGCGCAGCCACAGTGATGACACCCTGGTGCAATCTCCCGGCCTATGCGACACAGGTAACTCCCGAAACAACCGTGTCCCGTGAGCACCTGTGTCAGGCGGAAGGTCAAGGTGCCATGTGCCCTACTCAACCATGAAGCCAGACGAGGCCGGATGGCCTCCACCGTCGCCGCACCTGAAACAGGAGAATCGAGCCTACGTCTCCACTCGGCCATGACGTGGATCTCGTGGAGCTCCGACCTCTGCGCCTCGATTTCTCGAGGTGCAAGTCGAAGTCCTCCATTCAGCGCCTCCCCGCGCCACTCGTAGAGTGACGCGAGGGCTCTCGCTTCGAGATCCCATGGCGCGGAACCTACCAGCAGGGACGCCGCCTCAAAAGAGACTGTGCGGTACCCGCGAGCTGCCCTGACGGCCATCGCCCTCTGCGGAGCCCGCAGAGCGCGGATGTTCTGGGCCGACAGGTCTGCAGCCCACACCGGGGCCCCGTAAAGGGCCATGGACCGAACAACCCCCAAATAGAGCTTCCGGCAAGCGGAATCGGGCCCCCCTAAGTTGGGCAGCAACCGCGCTAGCGCGGCTGCAGCGCCCAACAGTCGAGGGGTCAGCTGCCTGAAGTGCGCGACAAAGTCCCACCTACTATCTAACACCAGTCCGAGATATTTCATCTCGGACTGGATGCCTATAGAGACACCGCCTACGAGAATTCGCGATCCTCTCGGTGGCGCGTTCCGAGGCCCGTGAAAGCACAGAGCCTCGGACTTGTGCAATGCCACCTCGAGCCCTAGGCTACGAATCCTAGCTACGACCTGAGCCACGCCGGCTGTGACGAGAATCTGGGCATCGCGGTGTGTCTTACCTCTCGCCGTGACCAGAGTGTCGTCTGCATAACAGACGACACTCAACCCACGGAGGAGAGCACCCCGCAACACCCAATCATATCCGATGTTCCACAGGAGAGGGCCAAGGACCGACCCCTGTGGAACACCGCATACTACCTCGCGCCTACACGTACGACTCTGACCCGGGAAGGTCACGTACCTCTCGGAGAGGTACGACGCGACGATACGACGGATATAGGTCGGCACTCCGTGATAACGAAGCGCCTCCCTAATACAGGCCCAGGGTAAGGTGTTGAATGCGTTAGCGATGTCCAAGGACACCGCCAACACCACCTCGCCCCGTGCAATGGCCTCTTCCGCCAAACTCCTAACCTGCGTGATCGCGTCGATAGTGGAGCGACCCCTGCGAAACCCGTACTGGTTCGCCGCCAGGTCCGGCCCCTCACGCGTTAAGTGGCTGACGATGCGGTTTGCAATGACTCTTTCAAAGAGCTTGCCCACATCGTCAAGCAACACGATCGGCCGGTACGCCGACGGATTGTCCGCCGGGCGCCCCTCCTTCTGAAGCAGGACTAACCGACCGGTTTTCCATCGGATTGGAAACCGGCCCTGCTCCAGACACGCACTGAAGAGCCCCAATAGGCGAGGCTCGAGAACCTCTAGGGCCAGGACCCATGCTCTGCCAGGCAGACCATCGGGTCCCGGGGCGGTGTTCTTGGCCTTAAGCCGTTCCACCGCCGCTCCCAATTCTTCCCGGGTCACGTCGACACTGCCCACGTCCGGCTCCGCCATAAAAGGCGAAGCCATCGGTGGAGGAGTAAACTCCCCCCTCGAAGGGAACAGTGCGCTAACGACTTCGTCGAGGAACTGCGGCTGGAGACTCTGCGTTACCGGGGGTGCCCACTGGCGGAGCTTGCCACGTACCATACGGTACGGGCGTCCCCACGGGTCCCGACTGAGGATCTCCAACAGTTCCTCCCTAGCCTGCGCCTTAGACCGCTCGATGGCCTGCTTGAGGGCGAGCTTCGCAGCCCGGTATCCCTCGTGCAGCTCCACCTCCTCCGGGGCTGCGACCTGAGTTCGACGTCGTCTTCGCCTGATCCGGGTATACCGGCGACGCGCCGACACGCACGCTGCACGCAGCTGTGCGATGTCGGCGTTCCACCAATACACCTGGCGTTTGGCTCGGACACGCCTCGCCCGAGGCATAGCGGCATCACACATGTGTGATACCGCATCCCTCAGTCGCTCCGCCCCATCATCGACATCGGCAGGCCTCTCGGGTGTCGCACGCAACACCCAGTCCTGCACGATGGCGGCCTCCTGGAAGACTTCCCTATCGAGTCGCCCTAACACCCAACGCGGACCGTCCCCCACAGGAACTCCCGGTACCGGTAGGTCCTCGGTTTGGACGGAGACGTCGAACCGAACATATAAATGGTCGGACAACGTCTCCACCTCCCCGAGGACTCTCCAGTCCCGAACGCGGCGTGCGATCGCAGGGCTAGCGAACGAAACGTCCACTATGGATTCGCCCTGCGGTCGCACGCACATGTTCACGGAGCCCCTGTTGAGGACGAGCAGGCCAGATGTCAGCGCCCACTCTTCCAACACCTCTCCCCTTCTGTCCGAGCATGGGCAACCCCAAGCCGTTGATTTGGCGTTGAAGTCACCCAGTACCAGGACGGGGCGAGGGTGGCTGCCTAACACTACGTTGCCTACTCCTACCAAGAAGGATTCGAACTCCGCGAGACTCCACCGAGGTGGAGCGTAGACCCCGACGACAACGACGTCACCTAGCCGCGCCGCCACGTACCCCTGGCCCTTCGTAATATCTACGAAGGGTGGGACACCGGCAGCCGGCCTAGATATGATGGCTACGCAACCATACCTGTCACCGACCCAGCAATCGCTAGGTGGGACAAAGTATGGCTCCGCCATCACAGCGACCCCTATCGACCACTGCGCCATGCTCTGGGACATCAAGTCCTGAGCTCTGGCACAGTGGTTTAAATTCCCTTGGAGTACACGGAGAGCCATTATAAAATGGCAGGGTCCATGCACACCTCAGAGGCCGAAGTCGACGCCTTAGCGGCAGTCGACGCGGCCGAGGGTTTCGAGGGGGTCTGACCCCTCTTGCCCTTCCCTACTTTACCCCCCTTTTTGGGCGGAGGCGCCGAGCAGGCCTTACTGCCCACTCGGTGCCCCGCTGACTTACCTGCCGCTGCGCATACGGCGCAGTGCAGGTCTGCGGTGCAAACCCCAGCCTTATGGCCGGGCTGACTACAGCGGTGACAGAGACCACTGCAGTCGACGGTAGAGGGGCACGTGGCCCCTAAATGACCGGTCTGCCGACACCGGAAACAACGCTGTGGGCGCGGCTGCAGGAGTTTAACCCGCGCCGACACCCACCCGACCAAGAGACGTCGGCTCTCGCCGAGCCTCTTGGCAACCTCCACGGGGCAGGAAACCACGGCCGTACCGGTCCCGTCAACGCCGAGACGCGGTTCGCCGGATTTCACCTGCTCCGCAGGACAACCTCCGACCCGTGCGACGACAGCAGTGAGCACTTCCGCACTCACTGTGTCATCAAGACCCGAAATCCGCAGATCTGCGCACCTCACCGGCCTGGCGACACGAACATCCTCACCTGAAAAGGAAGCCCTGATGTGCGCTGCAAGGGCGTCCGTCTTGGCCGCCGTGTCAACGCCCGGCACCTCCAGAAGAGCCGCACCCGTCGCCGTCCTCCTAAAACCTACGGAAGGGATGCCAAGACTAGCCAGGTCGATACCTGAAAAAGTCTTGGCGAGCACATCCTTATAGGTTAGGCCCCTCTTCGCCGCATCCGGCTGCAGGGTCAGAACCACTGCAGTCGAATTGTTGGCGCGAAGTTTGGGGGCCTTTCCCTTTTGGGATGGCGCAACCTTTCGCTGAGCCGCCTTCTTAGGCTTAGAAGCCTTCTTAGGCTTCGAAGCCTTTACGGGCTTTCCCCCCTTACCTACCAGCACCCATTCACCCTCGGAGGGTCTGGGGGCTGCTAGTTTCTCACTATAAGTGAGCGGGGTTGAAGCTGCCGTCTTCTTGGCCTTGCTCTGCCCTTTTCCAGCGTTCTGCTGAGGAATAGGGTGTGGCTTCGGCCGGGACTCCGGAGTAGCAGCCTTAGCCGCCACTTTCGCTGCAGCCTTACGGTCTGCAGCTAGCGGCGGCCGCAGCCGCTTCTCCGGAAGGAGCCTCTCCTGGAGGCCGTCTAAACGCGCGGTGAGGATGGTCAACATACGGTTTTCCATCCCACCTACCACCTCCTCGAGGCGCTCCTCCGTCACTACCTCAGTGCGACCGCGCTGCGGCTTCGCAGTGCGCTCACACTGTGGCATCGTCTGGCGTGGCTGCGGAAGAGGAGGAAACTCCTCCCGAGCCATTGCCCTCCTCTTAGGGGCCGGGGCCGGCCCAGACCCCACAGAGGGTACCACAATGGGTACAGGTGGCACAGGCTCCGGACGCTTGGCCGCGAGCTGATCTGCCCGCAACTCCGCAATCTCCTTGCGGAGCGCAGCCATCTCAGCCGCTTGCCGCACCTCCTTCGCCTTCAGGTCCGAGACAATCCCTTGGAGCTTGGATATCTCCTCGGTAATCGTCCGGCCTGCCATCTTCTTCACCGCGTCCTCGATGGACGCGGCCGCGTCCTTAAGGGCATGCACGAACGTGCCCTTAAGGTTGTTCGAATTCTTGGCGACGCGGAGTATAACCCCGACGTCGTCCGAGACCTTCGAACAGAGTTCAGACACAAGTTGTGTGTCCGAACTCGGAGCCTTGGACTCCCTGGTAGCCCGCTTCCGCTTCAACTCTGAAGCCAGCTCGGCTACCTCCTCCTCGGCTCGTAGGTGGAGTTCCTCCTTCCTGACCCGAAGGAACTCCGATTTGGCCTTAGCCAAGCCAACGTATTGGCCCGTCGTAGGTGGGCGGCCTCTGCCTCGCTTGGAGGCACTAGGGCCAGGACGCCCGAGATGTTCGACGGACTCGCCCTCGGGGGCAGAGTCCGACTCCTCTCCACTCATTCGGTAGAACCTGCCGAGGGAAGGAGACTCCCTTCCCTGCGCAGAATCTACCGACACCAACGTCGCAACGCTGCTGTCACTGGAAACCGATAAACGGTCCAGCGACACAGCCCTCTCTAGCACTACAATAGGCACAGCTTTGCCCCCCCCAGAGAACGCGGGGCAGCCCGAGCTAGGCTCGGGGAGGGATTCTCCTGCTCCGGTGGAGCAGGTACCCTCCTGGGGTAGTGATTTTTTTAGTTGTGCAATCATAGTGTTTTTGGAATCGGTAGTCCGTGGACATGCCAAAGTCGTCAGTTCCGGTTCGACAATAACCGAATCGTGTGCAAAATCAGTAACCATGTTACTAGCCAGGGTCGTCGTATCGAAATCGCGCAAAATTTTGCCCCCCCCAGAGAACGTGGGGCAGCCCGAGCTAAGCTCGGGGAGGGATTCTCCCTTTCGGGTACCCTCCTGGGGTAGTTTATTTTTAAATTTTGCAAACTCCATTGTGCTAAAAACTTCGTCAAGTTCGCAGTACGCCTGCCGAAACTGGAATGAACCCAGTCCCGCCAGCCGCTACCCGGAATCAGGCCCTTGGGACTCAACCTGAGTCCTCCTCGGCCCCAACCCGGTACTGAGTGCGCTGCTCACACGCCACACCCAGGAGTGTTTATCGGCTCTCCAGCCTAGATCCGTAGTGTTCTGCGAGACAGGGTCACCTCGAGAAGGATGTGGCTCTTCACCACGCACTACGGTCTTGAGGTGGCAGGCTAAGGCTCTCTCCAAAGGGAGAGTGCTGTATTGCGCCTGTGGGTCCACCCCCTGCAGATCAGAGATACAAGTACCTCGTCACGCCTGCGCGACCCCAACCTAACCTAACCTTTTTTTTTTTTTTTTTTTTTTTTTTTTTTTTAACGTGGGGAAATCCTGCATTGGATCCCCTCCCGAGCCGGGCAGCTCTAGGGAGGGGTATGTCGGACTCTTACCGACTAAAACCCCACGGTGTTCTTCACACACCTTTGTGGCCGGGGAGTAGGAGCTGCGTAGGCATTGCATCTACTCGACCCGGCAGGTGTTGGCCCCTCATAAGGGGCCTCGTCTTGCGGTCTGAGGGGTCGAAATGTTGGACACCCTCTGACGAACCGTCGAGGGGCGCATCGAACACTGATGCGCCTCGCCTCGGGCCTGTGCATTAGCTGCAAGGGCGAAGGACGTGCCCGCGTCCAACGCCCGCAGGCCTAACCTACGGCGGCCGGAGGTCGTTGCCGACCCGTCGCCGCCGTCCGGTTCGTCGACCGCGGGAGGGGAGCTGAGAAGTTAGCTCCCTCTCCCTCTCCGCCGCCTCCTTTGCGAGAATAACTTCCTCGCAGTATGAGGCGACGGAGTTCCACCCGGTCTCGCTCTCGACCATAGACTTGATTACGGCCGAGAGCGAGAGATCCGGGCCAATCGCCGCGACGAGCTCGCGACGTGGCATTTCCCAGGCGGGACATTCTTCAAGCGTGTGCTGTGCGGTGTCCGTCGCACAGCCACAATGGTGGCACCCTGCTGTAGGCTCCCGGCCTATGCGACACAGGTAGCTCCCGAAACAGCCGTGTCCCGAGAGCACCTGTGTCAGCCGGAAAGACAGGGTGCCGTGCCGCCTGGTCAGCCACTCGGCCAATACGGGCCGAATGGCATCGACTGTTGCCACGCCCGAGCTCGGTCGCTCGAGTCGTCGGCACCACTCCTCAACCACCAGGACCTGGTGGAGCTGCGACCTCAGCGCCTCGATTTCCCGAGGCGCGAGTCGCACACCTTGCTCCAGCGCCTCCACGCGTCTATGATACAGGGACGCGTGGGCTCTCGCTTCCAGGTCCCAAGGTGGGGATCCGGCTAAAAGGGAGGCCGCCTCGAAGGAGATCGTGCGGTACCCGCGGGCGGCTCTGACGGCCATCGCCCGCTGCGGTCTTCGCAGTTGGGCGATGTTTTGTGCCGTCAGGCCATACGCCCATACGGGTGCCCCATACAGGGCCATAGACCGCACGATCCCTAAGTACAACTTCCGGCAGGTGGAATCAGGGCCCCCCAGGTTGGGGAGCAGGCGAGCTAACGCGCCAGCCGCTCCCATGAGGCGGGGGGCCAGTTGCCGGAAGTGTTCTTCGAAGGTCCATCGGCTGTCGAGGACAAGGCCTAGATACCTCATGGTCGACTCGACACCGATGGACACGCCTCCCACGACGATCTGGGATCCTTGAGGCGGCGCATTCCGAGGCCCGTGGAAAGCCAGAGCCTCGGATTTACGCAGCGCCACCTCCAACCCCAGACGCCGGATCCTGCCGACGACTTGAGCGACACTCGCCGTCGCAAGCATCGTCGCTTTGCGGTGCGTCTTCCCCCGGGCTAACACAAGCGTGTCGTCAGCGTAGCACACAACGCTGACGCCTCGGAGGAGCGCACCGCGCAACACCCAGTCGTATCCGATGTTCCAGAGTAGGGGGCCAAGCACTGACCCCTGGGGAACACCGGATACGACCTCTCGCCGACTCATGGTTCGCCGACCCGGGAAGGTTACGTACCTCTCGCTGAGGTACGCCCCGACTATGCGGCGGAGGTAGGACGGCACTCCGTGGAACCGGAGTGCCTCTCTAATTGTGGCCCAGGGCAAGGTGTTAAAGGCATTGGCGATGTCAAGTGACACCGCCAGAACCACCTCGCCCCGAGCAACTGCTTCCTCCGCCTGGATCTTCACACGCATTATGGCGTCAATTGTGGAGCGCCCCTGGCGGAAACCGAACTGGTTTCCCGCCAGATCCGGCCCTACCTGTGTCAAGTGCCGGACGAGGCGGCCTGCGATTATACGCTCGCAGAGCTTAGCCACCTCGTCCAACAGCACTATGGGCCGGTATGCGGACGGTGAGTCCGCTGGGCGCCCCTCCTTCTTCAGCAGGACTAGTTTGCCGGTTTTCCATACACGTGGAAACCGGCCCTGCTGAAGACACGCCGTGAAGATCCCCAAAAGTCGGGGCTCGAGGGCCTCTTGAGCCAGGACCCATGCACGGCCAGGTATGCCGTCAGGTCCTGGGGCGGTGTTTTTCGCTTGCATGCGTTTCACCGCCGCCCTCAGTTCTTCCCGGGTCACCTCGGGTGCAACGTCGTCGTCGCCTCCCGCGTTGGGCGTAGCCGCGGACGGAGCCATCTGGGGAGGTGTGTGCTCTGCTCTAGACGGGAACAGAGCGGCCACTACTTCTTGGAGGAGCTCTGGCTGAAGACTCTGGGTTACCGGGGGGGCCCAGTGGCGTAACTTGCCACGTACCATCCGGTACGGGCGCCCCCACGGATCCCGGTTGAGCGTCTCCAGCAGCTCCTCCCTGGCCAGAGCTTTCGCTTGCTCAATGGCCTTTTTGAGGGCCAACCTGGCCGCTCTGTACCCGTCATAGAGCTCCACCTCCCTGGCGGTCGCGGTAACCTAACCTTTTTTTTTTTTTTTTTTTTTTTTTTTTTTTTTTTTTTTTTTTTTTTTTTTTTTTTTTTTTTTTTTTTTTTTTTTTTTTTTTTTAACGTGGGTAAAAATGCATTTACGCATCCGCAGACGGCCCGGGCAGGCCGAAAGGGTATGTGGGACTCCATGGTAACATAAAAATACCACAAATACCCACTAAAAAATCCCCACGTGTGTTCCCCTAACAGCACCCTTGATGTCGAGGACCAGGAACGCATACGCATTACTTCTGCTCAACTCGACGGGTGTAGCTCCAACGGAGGAGCTTCGACTACAGTCTGAATGAATCAGACAACAACTGCCCGGACGAAACCGGGCGACGCACGCGTAAAAGTTTGGAACACTGCGTGCGCCTCGCCATGGGCCTGTGTGCTATGGCGACGGACATGCCCGTGTCCCTCGCCTACAGGCCCTGCCTACGGCGGCCGGAGGTCATCGCCCACCTGACGCCGCCGTCGACCAGAACGCCGACCGCGAGAGGGAATCTCACTAGTGAGTTCCCTCTCTCTCTCCGCCGTCTCCTTCACGAACATAACATGCTCGCAAAAAGAGACGACAGAATCCCAACCTCTCTCACTCTCGACCATCGCCTTGACGACGGCTGGGAGCGAGAGGTCGGTCCCTACGGCTGCGGACAAAACGCAGCGTTCAGAGTCCCAAGCGGGACAAACCTCGAGCGTGTGCTGCGCGTCGTCGAACGCGCAGCCACAGTGATGACACCCTGGTGCAATCTCCCGGCCTATGCGACACAGGTAACTCCCGAAACAACCGTGTCCCGTGAGCACCTGTGTCAGGCGGAAGGTCAAGGTGCCATGTGCCCTACTCAACCATGAAGCCAGACGAGGCCGGATGGCCTCCACCGTCGCCGCACCTGAAACAGGAGAATCGAGCCTACGTCTCCACTCGGCCATGACGTGGATCTCGTGGAGCTCCGACCTCTGCGCCTCGATTTCTCGAGGTGCAAGCCGAAGTCCTCCATTCAGCGCCTCCCCGCGCCACTCGTAGAGTGACGCGAGGGCTCTCGCTTCGAGATCCCATGGCGCGGAACCTACCAAGAGGGACGCCGCCTCAAAAGAGACTGTGCGGTACCCGCGTGCTGCCCTGACGGCCATCGCCCTCTGCGGAGCCCGCAGAGCGCGGATGTTCTGGGCCGACAGGTCTGCAGCCCACACCGGGGCCCCGTAAAGGGCCATGGACCGAACAACCCCTAAATAGAGCTTCCGGCAAGCGGAATCGGGCCCCCCTAAGTTGGGCAACAACCGCGCGAGCGCGGCTGCAGCGCCCAACAGTCGAGGGGTCAGCTGCCTGAAGTGCGCGACAAAGTCCCACCTACTATCTAACACCAGTCCGAGATATTTCATCTCGGACTGGATGCCTATAGAGACACCGCCTACGAGAATTCGCGATCCTCTCGGTGGCGCGTTCCGAGGCCCGTGAAAGCACAGAGCCTCGGACTTGTGCAATGCCACCTCGAGCCCTAGGCTACGAATCCTAGCTACGACCTGAGCCACGCCGGCTGTGACGAGAATCTGGGCATCGCGGTGTGTCTTACCTCTCGCCGTGACCAGAGTGTCGTCTGCATAACAGACGACACTCAACCCACGGAGGAGAGCACCCCGCAACACCCAATCATATCCGATGTTCCACAGGAGAGGGCCAAGGACCGACCCCTGTGGAACACCGCATACTACCTCGCGCCTACACGTACGACTCTGACCCGGGAAGGTCACGTACCTCTCGGAGAGGTACGACGCGACGATGCGACGGATATAGGTCGGCACTCCGTGATAACGGAGCGCCTCCCTAATACAGGCCCAGGGTAAGGTGTTGAATGCGTTAGCGATGTCCAAGGACACCGCCAACACCACCTCGCCCCGTGCAATGGCCTCTTCCGCCAAACTCCTAACCTGCGTGATCGCGTCGATAGTGGAGCGACCCCTGCGAAACCCGTACTGGTTCGCCGCCAGGTCCGGCCCCTCACGCGTTAAGTGGCTGACGATGCGGTTTGCAATGACTCTTTCAAAGAGCTTGCCCACATCGTCAAGCAACACGATCGGCCGGTACGCCGACGGATTGTCCGCCGGGCGCCCCTCCTTCTGAAGCAGGACTAACCGACCGGTTTTCCATCGGATTGGAAACCGGCCCTGCTCCAGACACGCACTGAAGAGCCCCAATAGCCGAGGCTCGAGAACCTCTAGGGCCAGGACCCATGCTCTGCCAGGCAGACCATCGGGTCCCGGGGCGGTGTTCTTGGCCTTAAGCCGTTCCACCGCCGCTCCCAATTCTTCCCGGGTCACGTCGACACTGCCCACGTCCGGCTCCGCCATAAAAGGCGAAGCCATCGGTGGAGGAGTAAACTCCCCCCTCGAAGGGAACAGTGCGCTAAAGACTTCGTCGAGGAACTGCGGCTGGAGACTCTGCGTTACCGGGGGTGCCCACTGGCGGAGCTTGCCACGTACCATACGGTACGGGCGTCCCCACGGGTCCCGACTGAGGATCTCCAACAGTTCCTCCCTGGCCTGCGCCTTAGACCGCTCGATGGCCTGCTTGAGGGCGAGCTTCGCAGCCCGGTATCCCTCATGCAGCTCCACCTCCTCCGGGGCTGCGACCTGAGTTCGACGTCGTCTTCGCCTGATCCGGGTATACCGGCGACGCGCCGACACGCACGCTGCACGCAGCTGTGCAATGTCGGCGTTCCACCAATATACCTGGCGTTTGGCTCGGACACGTCTCGCCCGAGGCATAGCAGCATCACACATGTGTGATACCGCATCCCTCAGTCGCTCCGCCCCATCATCGACATCGGCAGGCCTCTCGGGTGTCGCACGCAACACCCAGTCCTGCACGATGGCGGCCTCCTGAAAGACTTCCCTATCGAGTCGCCCTAACACCCAACGCGGACCGTCCTCCACAGGAACTCCCGGTACCGGTAGGTCCTCGGTTTGGACGGAGACGTCGAACCGAACATATAAATGGTCGGACAACGTCTCCACCTCCCCGAGGACTCTCCAGTCCCGAACGCGGCGTGCGATCGCAGGGCTAGCGAACGAAACGTCCACTATGGATTCGCCCTGCGGTCGCACGCACGTGTTCACGGAGCCTCTGTTTAGGACGATCAGGCCAGATGTCAGCGCCCACTCTTCCAACACCTCGCCCCTTCTGTCCGAGCATGGGCAACCCCAAGCCGTTGATTTGGCGTTGAAGTCACCCAGTACCAGGACGGGGCGAGGGTGGCTGCCTAACACTACGTTGCCTACTCCTACCAAGAAGGACTCGAATTCCGCGAGACTCCACCGAGGTGAAGCGTAGACTCCTACAACGACGACGTCACCGAGCCGCACCGCCACGTACCCCTGACCCTTCGTAATATCTACAAAGGGTGGGACACCGGCAGCCGGCCGAGATATGATGGCTACGCAACCATACCTGTCACCGACCCAGCAATCGCTAGGTGGGACAAAGTATGGCTCCGCCATCACAGCGACCCCTATCGACCACTGCGCCATGCTCTGGGACATCAAGTCCTGAGCTCTGGCACAGTGGTTTAAATTCCCTTGGAGTACACGGAGAGCCATTATAAAATGGCAGGGTCCATGCAAACCTCAGAGGCCGAAGTCGACGCCTTAGCGGCAGTCGACGCGGCCGAGGGTTTCGAGGGGGTCTGACCCCTCTTGCCCTTCCCTACTTTACCCCCCTTTTTGGGCGGAGGCGCCGAGCAGGCCTTACTGCCCACTCGGTGCCCCGCCGACTTACCTGCCGCTGCGCATACGGCGCAGTGCAGGTCTGCGGTGCAAACCCCAGCCTTATGGCCGGGCTGACTACAGCGGTGACAAAGACCACTGCAGTCGACGGTAGAGGGGCACGTGGCCCCTAAATGACCGGTCTGCCGACACCGGAAACAACGCTGTGGGCGCGGCTGCAGGAGTTTAACCCGCGCCGACACCCACCCGACCAAGAGACGTCGGCTCTCACCGAGCCTCTTGGCAACCTCCACGGGGCAGGAAACCACGGCCGTACCGGTCCCGTCAACGCCGAGACGCGGTTCGCCGGATTTCACCTGCTCCGCAGGACAACCTCCGACCCGTGCGACGACAGCAGTGAGCACTTCCGCACTCACTGTGTCATCAAGACCCGAAATCCGCAGATCTGCGCACCTCACCGGCCTGGCGACACGAACATCCTCCGCTGTAAAAGAAGCCCTAATGTGTGCAGCTAGGACGTCCGTCTTGGACGCCGAATCCGCACCCGGCACCTCCAGTAGAGCAGCACCCGTCGCCGTCTTCCTAAAACCTACGGAAGGGATACCAAGACTTGCAAAGTCGATACCTGCAAAAGTCTTGGCGAGCACATCCTTGTAGGTGAGGCCCCTCTTCGCCGCATCCGGCTGCAGGGTCAGAACCACTGCAGTCGAATTGTTGGCGCGAAGTTTGGGGGCCTTTCCCTTTTGGGATGGCGCAACCTTTCGCTGAGCTGCCTTCTTAGGCTTAGAAGCCTTCTTAGGCTTCGAAGCCTTTACGGGCTTTCCCCCCTTACCTACCAGCACCCATTCACCCTCGGAGGGTCTGGGGGCTGCTAGTGTCTCACTATAAGTGAGCGGGGTGGAAGCTGCCGTCTTCTTGGCCTTGCTCTTCCCTTTCCCAGCGTTCTGCTGAGGAACAGGGTGTGGCTTCGGCCGGGACTCCGGAGTAGCAGCTTTAGCCGCCACTTTTGCTGCAGCCTTACGGTCTGCAGCTAGCGGCGGTCGCAGCCGCTTCTCCGGAAGGAGCCTATCTTGGAGGCCGTCGAGACGTGCGGTGAGGATGCCCAACACGCGGTCAGCCATCCCACCTACCACCTCCACCAGGCGCTCCTCCGTCACTACCTCAGAGGGATTGCGCTGCGGCTTCGCAGCGCGCTCACTCTGAGGCTTGGAATGGCGTGGCTGCGGAAGAGGAGGAAACTCCTCCCGAGCCATTGCCCTCCTTTTAGGGGCCGGGGCCGGCCCAGACCCCTGAGAGGGTACCACTAGTGGTACCGGTGTGGCCTGCGTCACAGGCTCCGGACGCTTGGCAGCGAGCTGATTTGCCCGCAACTCCGCAATTTCCTTGCGGAGCGCAGCCATCTCAGCTGCTTGCCGCACCTCCTTCGCCTTTAAATCCGTACAAATCTCCTGGAGCTTGGTAATCTCCTCGGAGACCGTACGGCCCGCCAGCGTCTTGACCGCGTCCTGAATGGACGCGGCCGCGTCCTTAAGGGCATGCACGAACGTGCCCTTAAGGTTGTTCGAGTTCTTGGCGACGCGGAGTATAACCCCGACGTCGTCCGAGACCTTCGAACAGAGTTCAGAGACAAGTTGTGCCTCTGAACTCGGAGCCTTGGATTCCCTGGTGGCTCGCTTCCGCTTCACCTCTGAAGCCAGCTCAGCCACCTCCTCCTCAGCTCGTAGGTGGAGTTCCTCCTTCCTGACGCGAAGGAACTCCGATTTGGCCTTAGCCAAGCCAACATATTGGCCCGTCGTCGGTGGGCGGCCTCTGCCTCGCTTGGAGGCACTAGGGCCAGGACGCCCGAGATGTTCTGCAGACTCTACCTCTGGGGCAGAGTCTGACTCCTCCTCTCCACTCATTCGGTAGAACCTGCCGAGGGAAGGAGACTCCCTTCCCTCCGCAGAATTCACCGACACCAACGTCGCAACGCTGCTGTCACTGGAAACCGATAAACGGTCCAGCGACACAGCCCTCTCCAGAACCACAATAGGCACAGCTTTGCCCCCCCCAGAGAACGCGGGGCAGCCCGGGCTAGGCCCGGGGAGGGATTCTCCTGCTCCGGTGGAGCAGGTACCCTCCTGGGGTAGTAATTTTTTAGGTTGTGCTATCATGATTGTTTGTAGATCGGTTGTCCGAGAACAAGCCAAGGTCGTCGTAAGGATCGGTTCGACAAAATCCGAAACACATGCAGAACCAGTAACCATATTGGTAGCCAAAGTCGTCGTAGTGAGATCTCGCAAAATTTTGCCCCCCCCAGAGAACGTGGGGCAGCCCGAGCTAAGCTCGGGGAGGGATTCTCCTGTTAAGGTACCCTCCTGGGGTAGTGTATATTTAAATTTTGCACTATCCATCGTGAGCTCTATACATCGTCAAGTTCGCAGTACGCCTGCCGAAACTGGAATAAACCCAGTCCCGCCAGCCGCTATCCGGAATCAGGCCCTTGGGACTCAACCTGAGTCCTCCTCGGCCCCAACCCGGTACTGAGTGCGCTGCTCACACGCCACACCCAGGAGTGTTTATCGGCTCTCCAGCCTAGATCCGTAGTGTTCTGCGAGACAGGGTCACCTCGAGAAGGATGTGGCTCTTCACCACGCACTACGGTCTTGAGGTGGCAGGCTAAGGCTCTCTCCAAAGGGAGAGTGCTGTATTGCGCCTGTGGGTCCACCCCCTGCAGATCAGAGATACAAGTACCTCGTCACGCCTGCGCGACCCCGCGGTAACCTAACCTAACCTAACCTTTTTTTTTTTTTTTTTTTTTAACGCTGGGAAATCCTGCATGGATCCAGCCCCTCGCTCGGGGGAGCAAGGGGGGTATGTCAGACTCTTACTGACTAAAACCCAGCGGTGTACCATCGGCCGCCAAAGTGGGCGAAACGGGGTAGCGGTTGCATTCACCGCGTCGCCCGGCGGCCGGCCCCAACGGGCCTCCGGCGCTAAAGAGAGACAGTCTGGTACAACCCCAACTGTCTCCCAGACGGCTGAACCAGTGCAATGGGAAGATGGGCCCCCCGACCCACCTCCCCTTGGTTCAGCAAGGTAGAGAGGAAGGCAGGCAGATGGAACGCCCGCCTATCTCTACCTAACCGTCTACGCTCGACTCCTACGGAGGTCGTGGCGCTCGTGGTGTTCTGCTCTTAGTGGGTGGCGGCTTACAGCCGGCGCCTCCCATATGGTGTCCCGACGGCCTACCGGCGTCAGCACACAAGGCGCAGTGGAGCTTTTCAGCTACACACTCCAGCGCCTTGTGGCCGGGCTGCCCGCAGCGGAAGCATAGGATTCCGCGGTCCACCATTGAAGGGCAAAGTGGGCGTTTGTGGCCCACATCCATGCATTTGTAACATCGCATGGGCCCGCCCTTCAGGAGACGCACACGTGCCGCACTCCATCCCACTAACAGGCGTTTCGCCTCCACCAGCACCTTGGCAGCGGTGACAGGGAGCGATAGGTGTACTGCTCCACTGCCCCAGCCATAGGGGCGTATAACCCCAGCCTTGATATGTGCTGGCTCGCAGCCGCCCTTCGCTGCCGCAGCCGCCACAACCTCCTCCACCGAAACTGATTCGTCAAGGCCGATCACCCTCACATTGGCTCTTTTCACAGGCCTGACCACAGTCGCAACGTTCCCTATAAGTTGTTGGAGCTGTTCGGCCAACTTGTCGGCCTGCTCCGCACCACGCTCGCCAGGTATCTCGATTATTCGCGATCCTGCAGCAGTAGGCCTGAGCGAGATGTTCTCAATGCCTAGCTCCGCCACATTGATCCGGCCCCGTGTCCTAGTGAGTGCCTCCAGGTAAGTGAGGCCCTCCGCTTGCGCCTCAGGCTGCAGTGTGATTACAACTGCAGCCGAGCGCGGTTTCGAGAGGGCCTTAACCCTGGGCTTTTTCTTCCGAGCACTCGCTTTTTCCACAGGAGCCTGTCCTGCAGCAGCCGCTGGCGCTGGTGCCTTGGCACGTTTCCTTCGTCGACGACGGGTCACGGTCGTCCAACCTTCTTCACTCGGTGCCTGAGGAGGAACAGAGGCTGGCACCGGAAGTGCGACCTGCCCCATCCCCGAGGTACGTTCGACCGACGCAGATTCCGGCCCCGCAGTCCTGAGCCCTGAAGGCTTGGACGGCTTTGGACCAACAGATGTCCTGTCAGCGGCCAAGGGAGGACGAATCACTTTGGCGGGGAGGAGACGATCCTCCAGGGCCTCTATTTGGGCGGTAACTACCTCCCCCATAGTTACCCGGAGGGACCGCTCCATCCTCGCCATGTGATCTGCCATGGCCTCAAACAACGCCTGCTGCAGGTTGTGATCCTGCAGGCCGAGAGACTCCGGGCGCAGTTTTGGTACTGGTGGCGGAGGTGGAGCCTCTGCACTGCTACGCAGAGCGGCGAGCTCCGCCTTCAGCTCTGCCACCTCATCGCGAAGCTTTCGCGTTTCCCGTCTCAGGAGCAGTGTCTCCTCCGCCACTGTACGCGTGAGCGCTGTGGTAATTACTTCCTGGAGGGTCCTAGCTGCCTCCTTGAGTGCCTTCACGCACGTACCCTTGAGGTTGCTCGACACTTTGCATACCTCAAGGATAGTGTTCACTCTGCTGGTCGCCAGAGCCCTCAAGCTCGCCGGGTCAAGGGCCTCGATGTCCAGAGGCTCCCCTTCCGGTAACTCCTGCCGGGTGTCAACGCGAATCGCAGGGACACGTTCCGTTGAACCACTCGCTACTTGGGGGACACTTGTCGCCCTAGGTGGGCCACCCAGGACGCGTGTTCTTCCCCTCTGGGCCGATGTGACCTTATTGGGAGAAGGAGTCTCCACCTCGTCCGTACCAGCCCCATCACCAACATGCGACCGCTTCCTATCAGCCACCGAGCCAACAGGGCTGTCGACCCAATGTCTGACAGAGAATCGGTCCAGCGCCGCATCCCTCTCAATCAGTACCACAGGCTGATCAGCGTCCAGTTTCAGTTTTTCCGAAGTCGTCGTTTTATTGCTAGAATCGGGAGTCCGTGTTCTTGCCGAAGTCGTGGGTTTATCAGAGTCGTGCAAAATTTTGCCCCCCCCAGACACGGTGGGGCAGCCCGAGCTAGGCTCGGGGAGGGATTCTCCCTTGCGGGTACCCTCCTGGGGTAATACACTTTTTAATTTTGCCTTATCCATCATTCGAATCATTCGTCATCCGTCAGTTAGCGGTACGCCTGCCGGGACCGGTATGAAACAACCGATCCCGCCAGCCGCTGTCCGGAACTGGGCCCTTGGGGCTCAAAATGAGCCCTCATCGGCCCCAGCCCGGTACTGGGTGCGCCGCGCACATGCCACACCCAGGAGTTTTAAGGCTCTCCAGCCGCCGCTCCTCCACAGTCCCCTCTGAGAAGCAGAGGGATACTAGGAGGAGCGCGTCAGGTATCGGCCGCCGACCAGACTGGTCGACGTTGCCCAGGGTGCACCACGAGGAGGTTCCTGACATCGCACCCCAACCTAACCTAACCTAACCTAACCTCTAACCTAACCTAACCTAACCTAACCTAACCTAACCTAACCTTTTTTTTTTTTTTTTTTTTTTTTTTTTTTTTTTTTTTTTTTTTTTTTTTTTTTTTTTTTTTTTTTTTTTTTTTTTTTTTTTTTTTTTTTAACGTGGAGGAACCCTTCATGGGTACACACCCGCCCGGGGGGACGAGTGGTTATGTGAGACTCCTACTCACTAAACCTCCACGGTGTACCATCCGCCGCCTTAACGGGGCGACGCGGGCTTCGCACTTGGCATTCTGTTTGCCGCGTCGCCCCAGCGGCAGGCCCAGCACTTGCTGGGCCCCCGGCATTAATGGGAGACAGTTCGGTACACCCTAACTGTCTCCCCCCATCCGCCGGACCTGTGCAATGGGAAGACGGGCCCCCCGACCCGTCTCCCCTGGTCCGGCTATGGTGGCGGCAGGAGGCGCACGAAGCGCCTCCTTCGGCCGCCAGTTCTTCTTTGACGGAGAGGGCCGCTCAGAGGATCTACCTCACGAGCCCTCTCCGCCGTCTCCTTCTGCGAGATGACCTCCTCGCAGAAGGAGACCACCGCTAACCATGACCCCTCGCTGTCGAGCATGTGATTTACCACACTCGGCAGCGAGAGGTCCCCTCCTACCACCGCGGCCAGAGCGCGGCGCTGCTCCACCCACGCAGCACACTCGGAGAGAGTGTGCTGCGCCGTATCTTCTGCAGCGCCGCACTCGTGGCACGCAGTGGTGGGCTCCCTCCTAGCAATCTTGTGCAGGTACCATCCGAAGCAACCATGTCCGGACAGCACCTGCACAAGCCTGAACGTCAGGGAGCCCTGCTCCCTGGTACACCATCGTCTGAGGACCGGGCGGACGGCGTCTATGGTGTAGCGTCCATAGCGCGCATCCGCCAGGTCCTCGTCCCACCGCCGGAGCACTCTCTCCTGGGCCTGCCTTCGCAGGCCCTCAACCTCTGTGGGAGCCGGAGGCTCCCCTATTTCCTTCCTCGCCGCCGTGAACCTATATACGGCGGCGAGTACCTCCGCCTCCAGCTCCCACGGCGGGGAGCCGGCGAGCACAAAGGCCGCCCCCGCGGACACCGACCGGTATCCACGGATCACCCTCAGCGCCACAACACGCTGCGCAGCACGCAGCGTGCGTATGTTGCGGGCGCTGAGGGCGTCCACCCAGATCGGTGCCCCGTAGACGGCCATGCTCCGCACGACTCCCGCGTATAGGCGTCGACAGCTCGCGCCCGGCCCCCCCGAATTTGGGAGGAGCCGACCGAGGGCTGCCGCCGCACCTACTATGCGCGGTCCGAGTCCCTGGAAGTGGGACTCGAACCGCCACCTTCCGTCCAGGGTGAGGCCCAGATATTTCATCTGGGCCCCAACCCGGACCCTCTGCCCCTCAACAATAATGTGAGCCCCAGGGGGCGGTCCACACCGAGGCCCGTGGAACAAGAGGGCCTCGGTTTTCTCCACCGCCACCCTGAGGCCCAGCGACTCTATGCGCCTGACCACTAGGGTTGTGCCCTCAGTGGCCAGGCGCCTAACCTCCTCGTAGGAGCTCGCCCGGGCCACGACTAGGGTGTCGTCCGCGTAGCATAGGATGCGTACCCCCGCAGGGAGCGCTACGCGGAGCACCCAGTCGTAGCCCATGTTCCACAGGAGCGGTCCCAACACCGACCCCTGTGGAACACCGCACTCAACGCGGCGCCGGGCCATTACGCCTCTGCCGTCCACGAAGGCGACCTCCCTATCTTGGAGGTAGTCCTCCAACAGCCGCCGCAGGTACGAGGGCACTCCGAAATATCGGAGCGCCTCTCGAATAACACCATGCGGCAGACTGTTGAAGGCGTTGGCGATGTCGAGCGACACCGCCAACAGCCTACCTCCCCTCTCGGTCGCCTCCGCGGACCAGGCCTTCAGGGTGGAGAGGGCGTCCATAGTTGAACGCCCCCTCCGGAAGCCAAACTGCCACGCCGACATTTCCGGCCCCTCTTCCTCCAAGTGTCGGATGACACGGGAAGAAACTATCCTCTCCAGCATCTTTCCCGTGTCATCCAACAACACCAGGGGCCGGTACGAGGACGGGCAGTCCGGAGGGCGACCCTCCTTCGCAAGAAGGCAGAGCCGCCCCAGCTTCCAGAGCTTCGGGAACCGTCCAACCGACAAGCAGCGGTCGAACAGCTCCCGAAGCTCTCCCCCAAGGTGGCCCAGCGCCACTCCGAGGACCTGGCCCGGAACTCCATCCGGGCCAGGCGCCCTCCGCTTGTTGCGGAGGCGCTCTGTCACCAGCCCCATCTCCGTATCTGTTATGAGATGGGGCAGGACCAGCTCCTCCACAACAAGGCCCCCATTTGACATGGGAGGAGGGAGGAGCTCCGGAGGGTCGGGTAATAATGTTGCCACGACCCTCCCCAGGAACTCTGGATCGAGGGATTCCGTTAGAGGGGGCGCCTGCCCCCGGAACTTCTTCCGGACCATCCGGTACGGGCGCCCCCATGGATCCCTGTCCAGGGTCCCAAGGAGCTCCTCCCATCCTTCCTCCTTCGCCCGGCTGATGGCAGCTTGCAGGGACTTTTTGCAGTCCCTGTATGCACCATGCAGCCGGGCCTCCTCACCAGGCTGGCGAGTCCTCCGCCGGCGGCAGCGCTGCAACTGCCGGCGCGCCGCGGAGCAGGCCGCCCGGAGACCAGCAATCTCCGGGGTCCACCAATGCACCGCCCGCTTTTGATGCGGGCGGTTGTTGCTCCGCGGCATCGACGCGTCGCAGACCGCCGTGAGGGCCCCACGGAAACGGGCCGCAGACGCGTCGATATCTTCATTTACCGGAGCTGGCGCCCGCCAGCTCTGCACTATGGCCGCCTCTTCCGCCAGCTCTCGGTCGAGGCGGCTCTTTACCCATCGGGGAAACGCTGTCCCCCGATGGGGGCGGAGCGCCAGCTCCTCTGGGGAAGTGGAGACCTCAAACCGAATATATCGGTGATCCGAAAAGGTCTCCACTTCCTCCAGCACTCTCCAATTATTCACACGGCGTGCGACAGACGGCGTGGCGAAAGAGACATCCACCACGGACCCTCCGTTGTGTCGCACGCACGTCCAAACAGAACCTCTGTTGAGGAGGGACAGTCCAACCTCGACTGTCCACTCCTCAACCATGGCCCCTCTCGGGTCCGTGACCACCGCCCCCCATGTCCGTGACTTGGCATTGAGATCGCCAAGCAGGACAACGGGGAGCGGTGACAGCCGTCTAACCGCCAGCCCCAGGGAGTCAAGAAAGGTCTCGAACTCCGCCAGGGCCCGGTTTGGGGAGAAGTATACCCCAATGAAGGCATACCCCCCCCAGACGGCCGCCACGAACCCTGCTCCCCTCTCTTTAATGGAGAGGGGCGAGCCCGCACTGTGGATCGCTACGGAGCCACTCAAGTCTCCCGCCCAATATGGTTGGGCAGGGACATAATAGGGCTCCGCAGCGACCGCGACGCCGATGTTCCACTCCGCCACTGACTGCACAAATAAATCTTGTGCAGTGGCGGAGTGGTTGAGGTTCGCCTGGAGGCAGTTGGTATGGGTGCGCTGCATCACTGGGTCATACCAACCGCCTCTGACCTAGGCCCACCAGGCCGTACCCCGAAGGGCCTTCTCTTTGTGGCGGGGGGCTTGCAGCTCGCCCCCGCCATGTAGTGCTCCGCTGGCTGTCCCGCATCGGCACATACAGCGCAGTGCAGCTTGGCAGCTGCACACATCGACGCCGTATGGCCTGTGCCACCGCACCTGTAACAGAGGGCGCTCCTGTCGGCCGCCGACTCACACATTGCCCGAGTGTGGCCCAAGCCCATGCATTTGAAGCACCGCATGGGCTTTTCGTCCAGTAGACGAATCCGGGCCACACTCCAGCCAACAAGGAGCCGCCCCTCCTCCGCAAGCTTCCTGGCTTCCGCCACGGGGAGCGACACGAATGCCACTCCCCCTCCCCAATCCTGCCGGATGGGGCCGACCCTCACCACGTCCGGCCCGCATCCGGTCTTGAGGCCAATCACCGACCTCAGCTCCGCCTGGGTCACCGACTCGTCTAAGCCGATGACCCTGACCTCTGCCCGCTTAGTTGGTCTGGTTACCACCGCGACCTCGGCAAGAGCGACCTTAAGCTTCTCCGCCAGGCCAGTCGCGTGCTTTTCGCCTTCGGAGCCAGGGAGCTCTATGATCTTGGCTCCTGTCGCGGTGGTGCGGAGCCTGATGTCGGTGATCCCCAAACCTTCCAACCCCACCGTCTCCCGCGCCTTCAGCACAGCTGCCGAGTATGACACCCCCTTGGCCACGGCCTCAGGCTGCAGTGTTATCATCACTGCAGCCGAGCGCGGCACTGAGGGCGGCTTCGGCTTGTTCTTCTTAGACGGCGCAGGAGCGGCTGGCGCTACTGGGGCCTTCTTCTTCTTTGGACGGCGGACAACCGTCGTCCAAGTCTCCGCACCTGCCTCCAATGGCGTCTGGGAAGCAACAGTCGCCGGCAAAGCAGCCCACTCCATTCCGAGTGGCTGTTGCTGTTGCGGGGTGGGCGTATTCGCCTGGGCCCGTGAAACCGCCCGGGCACGAGAAACCGCCCGTGCCTGAGAAACCGCCTGGGCCCGAGAATCCGCCCGGGCCCGAGAAACCGATCGGGGCCTCACGACCCCGCCAGCAGCGCCAGTGGGCTGGGCAGCAGCAGCAGGCCTGCTTGCAGTCGGTCTTTTGTCAGCCGCCAGTGGTGGGCGGAGGACTTTCATGGGTAGGAGGCGACCGTCCACCTCCAAGCTATCGAAGCGAGCGTCCAATACTTTAATTGAACGCTCTAACCTCCCAAAACCCTCCGCCAACACCTTCTCCCACTCTTGGGGCGGTGCCTGGGTCGGAGCCTCCACCTGTACCGGTGGTGGAAGTGGTGGAGGAGGCATAACCCTCCTCGCGCTGGCTTCTCGCCGCCACGCGAGTACCTCCTTCTTGAGGTCCTCCACTTGTTGTCGGAGGATCCTCGTTTCTCGGCCAAGACGAGCAGTCTCCGTGTTAGCCGTCCTCTCCAGGAGCGTGTCCACAACTTCCCTCAGGGACTTGGCCGCATTCTTGAGGGTCTTAATATACGTCCCTTTTAAGTTTCCGGAGGTGCGGCACACCTCCAGGATGTCTTCAACACCTCCCTTGGTCAAGGCCCTCAATGTGTCCGCGTCGAGGCTCTCAACCTCGGCGCTCGCTCCACCTCCAGACTGGTCTTGGAAGACCACTTCCACCTCGTCATCATCCATGACCACCTCAGCGCTCGTAATCACAGCACTCGTGTCCGTTAAGAACGGCTGTTCCGACTGAGCCGAACTCCGTACCAAGCTCCGACTTCTGCCAGTAAGCCGTCCCGAGCTTTTAGAGCGTCCTACACCGTGGAGCGCTCCCCTTTTCGCCAAATTGACCTTTGGGACTTTGGCGGCATCCCAGTCCACGTCCAAAATGTCATATCTAGACCCAGATGACCTCTTAGCGTCCCCTCCAGGACGTTTTGAACCATCCCCCGACATAGTGTGGGGTTTCGTCAAATTCTGCCGAACAATGTCGTCTAGGTAGGGACGGTTTTTTGCCCGCTGCCCATCTCTGGGCGATGAATCTGCCAGTTTAGGCTCAGAATAAGCTGGGGGGGACAAGCCCACACCCCACTACCTTAAAACTAATCAAATCAACAAAAACCAAACAAAATGAAAAATCAAAAACCAAATTTCGAAATTTGCCGAAAGTCAAAATATAAAAAACGTCAACAGAATCCGTGTGCAAAGCCGAGTCGTAAAAATAGAAACTTAACAATAACAACAACAACAAACCACCTCGATAACAATGAAAAAACCGCAAGGAACGCATCAAGACAACCCCCAAAGTATGGAAATTGTCCAACCTAACCTAACCTAACCTAACCTAACCTAACCTAACCTAACCTAACCTAACCTAACCTAACCTAACCTAACCTAACCTAACCTAACCTAACCTAACCTAACCTAACCTAACCTAACCTAACCTAACCTAACCTAACCTAACCTAACCTAACCTAACCTAACCTAACCTAACCTAACCTAACCTAACCTAACCTAACCTAACCTAACCTAACCTAACCTAACCTAACCTAACCTAACCTAACCTAACCTAACCTAACCTAACCTAACCTAACCTAACCTAACCTAACCTAACCTAACCTAACCTAACCTAACCTAACCTAACCTAACCTAACCTAACCTAACCTAACCTAACCTAACCTAACCTAACCTAACCTAACCTAACCTAACCTAACCTAACCTAACCTAACCTAACCTTTTTTTTTTTTTTTTTTTTTTTTTTTTTTTTTTAACGTGGGTAAAAATGCATTTACGCATCCGCAGACGGCCCGGGCAGGCCGAAAGGGTATGTGGGACTACATGGTAACTTAAAAATACCACAACTACCCACTAAAAAATCCCCACGTGTGTTCCCCTAACAGCACCCTGGATGTCGAGGACCAGGAACGCATGCGCATAACTTCTGCTCAACTCGACGGGTGTAGCTCCAACGGAGGAGCTTCAACTACGGTCTGAATGAAGTATCAGACAACAACTGCCCGGACGAAACCGGGCGACGCACGCGTAAAAGTTTGGAACACTGCGTGCGCCTCGCCATGGGCCTGTGTGCTATGGCGACGGACATGCCCGTGTCCCTCGCCTGCAGGCCCTGCCTACGGCGGCCGGAGGTCATCACCCACCTGACGCCGCCGTCGACCAGAACGCCGACCGCGAGAGGGCATCTCGCTAGTGAGCTCCCTCTCTCTCTCCGCCGTCTCCTTCACGACCATAACCTGCTGACAAAAAGAGACGACAGAATCCCAATTATTCTCACTCTCGACCATCGCCTTGACGACGGCTCGGAGCGAGAGGTCGGTCCCTATCGCTGCGGTCAGAACGCAGCGTTCAGAGTCCCAAGCTGGACAAACCTCGAGCGTGTGGTGCGCATCGTCGAACGCGCAGCCACAGTGGTGACACCCTGGTGCAATCTCCCGGCCTATGCGACACAGGTAACTCCCGAAACAACCGTGTCCCGTGAGCACCTGTGTCAGGCGGAAGGTCAAGGTGCCATGTGCCCTAGCCAACCATGATGCCAGATGAGGCCGGATGGCCTCCACCGTCGCCGTACCTGAAATAGGAAAGTCAAGCCTACGTCGCCATTCAGCCATGACGTGGATCTCGTGGAGCTCCGACCTCTGCGCCTCGATTTCTCGAGGCGCCGGTCGAAGTCCTCCATTCAGCGCCTCCCCGCGCCACTCGTAGAGTGACGCGAGGGCTCTCGCTTCGAGATCCCATGGCGCGGATCCTACCAAGAGGGATGCCGCCTCAAAAGAGACTGTGCGGTACCCGCGTGCTGCCCTGACGGCCATCGCCCTCTGCGGAGCCCGCAGAGCGCGGATGTTCTGGGCCGACAGGTCTGCAGCCCACACCGGGGCCCCGTAAAGGGCCATGGACCGAACAACCCCTAAATAGAGCTTCCGGCAAGCGGAATCGGGCCCCCCTAAGTTGGGCAGCAACCGCGCGAGCGCGGCTGCAGCGCCCAGCAGTCGAGGGGTCAGCTGCCTGAAATGCGCGACAAAATCCCACCTACTATCTAGCACCAGTCCGAGATATTTCATCTCAGACTGGATGCCTATGGAAGAGCCGCCTACGGTGATTCGCGATCCTCTCGGTGGCGCGTTCCGAGGCCCGTGAAAACACAGAGCCTCGGACTTGTGCAATGCCACCTCGAGCCCTAACCTTCGAATCCTATCAACTACCTGAGCTACGCCGGCTGTGATGAGTATCTGGGCATCGCGGTGTGTCTTACCTCTCGCCGTGACCAGAGTGTCGTCTGCATAACAGACGACACTCAGCCCACGGAGGAGCGCACCCCGCAACACCCAATCATATCCGATGTTCCACAGGAGAGGGCCAAGGACCGACCCCTGTGGAACACCGCACACTACCTCGCGCCTACACGTACGACTCAGACCCGGGAAGGTCACGTACCTCTCGGAGAGGTACGACGCGACGATACGACGGATATAGGTCGGCACTCCGTGATAACGGAGCGCCTCCCTAATACAGGCCCAGGGTAAGGTGTTGAATGCGTTGGCGATGTCCAAGGACACCGCTAACACCACCTCGCCCCGTGCAATGGCCTCTTCCGCCAATCTCCTAACCTGCGTGATCGCGTCGATAGTGGAGCGACCCCTGCGAAACCCGTACTGGTTTGCCGCCAGGTCCGGCCCCTCACGCGTTAGATGACTGACGATGCGGTTTGCAATGACTCTTTCAAGTAGCTTGCCCACATCGTCAAGCAACACGATCGGCCGGTACGCCGACGGATTGTCCGCCGGGCGCCCCTCCTTCTGAAGCAGGACTAACCGACCGGTTTTCCATCGGATTGGAAACCGGCCCTGCTCCAGACACGCACTGAAGAGCCCCACTAGCCGAGGCTCGAGGACCTCTAGAGCCAGGACCCATGCTCTGCCAGGCAGTCCATCGGGTCCCGGGGCGGTGTTCCTGGCCTTAAGCCGTTCCACCGCCGCTCTCAATTCTTCCCGGGTCACGTCGACACTGCCCACGTCCGGCTCCGCCATATGAGGCGAAGCCATCGGTGGAGGAGTAAACTCCCCCCTCGAAGGGAACAGTGCGCTAACGACTCCGTCGAGGAACTGCGGCTGAAGACTCTGTGTTACCGGGGGTGCCCACTGGCGTAGCTTGCCACGTACCATACGGTACGGGCGTCCCCACGGGTCCCGACTGAGGATCTCCAACAGTTCCTCTCTGGCCTGCGCCTTAGACCGCTCGATGGCCTGCTTGAGGGCGAGCTTCGCAGCCCGGTATCCCTCATGCAGCTCCACCTCCTCCGGGGCTGCGACCTGAGTTCGACGTCGTCTTCGCCTGATCCGGGTATACCGGCGACGCGCCGACACGCACGCTGCACGCAGCTGTGCAATGTCAGCGTTCCACCAATATACCTGGCGTTTGGCTCGGACACGCCTCGCCCGAGGCATAGCGGCATCACACATGTGTGATACCGCATCCCTCAGTCGCTCCGCCCCATCATCGACATCGGCAGGCCTTTCGGGTGTCGCACGCAACACCCAGTCCTGCACGATGGCGGCCTCCTGAAAGACTTCCCTATCGAGTCGCCCTAACACCCAGCGCGGACCGTCCTCCACAGGAACTCCCGGTACCGGTAGGTCCTCGGTTTGGACGGAGACGTCGAACCGAACATATAAATGGTCAGACAACGTCTCCACCTCCCCGAGGACTCTCCAGTCCCGAACACGACGTGCGATCGCAGGGCTAGCGAACGAAACGTCCACTATGGATTCGCCCTGCGGTCGCACGCACGTGTTCACGGAGCCTCTGTTCAGGACGAGCAGGCCAGATGTCAGCGCCCACTCTTCTAACACCTCTCCCCTTCTGTCCGAGCATGGGCAACCCCAAGCCGTTGATTTGGCGTTGAAGTCACCCAGTACCAGGACGGGGCGAGGGTGGCTGCCTAACACGACGCTACCTAATCCTACCAGGAAAGATTCGAATTCTGCGAGACTCCACCGAGGTGGAGCGTAGACTCCTACGACGACGACGTCACCGAGCCGCGCCGCCACGTACCCCTGTCCCCTCGTAATATCTACAAAGGGTGGAACACCGGCAGCCGGCCGAGATATGATGGCTACGCAACCATACCTGTCACCGACCCAGCAATCGCCAGGTGGGACAAAGTATGGCTCCGCCATCACAGCGACCCCTATCGACCACTGCGCCATGCTCTGGGACATCAAGTCCTGAGCTCTGGCGCAGTGGTTTAAATTCCCTTGGAGAACACGGAGAGCCATTATTAAATGGCAGGGTCCATGTTCACCTCAATGGCCGGAGTCGACGCCTTCGCGGCAATCGACGCGGCAGAGGGTTTCGAGGGGGTTTTACCCCTCTTGCCCTTCCCTACCTTGCCCCCCTTTTTGGACGGTGGCGCCGAGCAGGCCTTACTGCCCACTCGGTGCCCCGCCGACTTACCCGCCGCTGCGCATACGGCGCAGTGCAGGTCCGCGTTGCAAACGCCAGCCTTATGGCCGGGCTGACTACAGCGGTGACAGAGACCACTGCAGTCGACGGTAGAGGGACACGTGGCCCCGAAATGACCGGTCTGTCGACACCGGAAACAACGCTGTGGGCGCGGCTGCAGGAGTTTAACCCGCGCCGACACCCACCCGACCAAGAGACGTCGGCTCTCGCCGAGCCTCTTGGCAACCTCCACGGGGCAGGATACCACGGCCGTACCGGTCCCGTCGACGCCGAGACGCGGTTCGCCGGATTTCACCTGCTCCGCAGGACAACCTCCGACCCGTGCGACGACAGCAGTGAGCACTTCCGCACTCACTGTGTCATCAAGACCCGAAATCCGCAGATCTGCGCACCTCACCGGCCTGGCGACACGAACATCCTCCGCTGTAAAAGAAGCCCTAATGTGCGCTGCAAGGGCGTCCGTCTTGGCCGCCGTGTCAACGCCCGGCACCTCCAGAAGAGCCGCACCCGTCGCCGTCCTCCTAAAACCTACGGAAGGGATGCCAAGACTAGCCAGGTCTATACCTGCAAAAGTCTTGGCGAGCACATCCTTGTAGGTGAGGCCCCTCTTCGCCGCATCCGGCTGCAGGGTCAGAACCACTGCAGTCGAATTGTTGGCGCGAAGTTTGGGGGCCCTCTCCTTCTTGGATGGCGCAACCTTTCGCTTGGCCGCCTTGTTAGGCTTGGCCGCCTTCTTAGGCTTAGAAGCCTTCGCGGGCTTTCCCCCTTTCCCTACCAGCACCCATTCACCCTCGGAGGGTCTGGGGGCTGCTAGCTTCTCACTATAAGTGAGCGGGGTAGCTTCCGCCTTCTTCGCCTTGCCTTTCCCTTTCCCAGCCTTTTGCTGTGGAACGGGGAGTGGTTTCGGCCGGGACTCCGGAGTAGCAGCCTTAGCCGCCACTTTTGCTGCAGCCTTACGGTCTGCAGCTAGCGGCGGCCGTAGCCGCTGCTCCGGAAGGATCCTCTCCTGGAGGCCGTCGAGACGTGCGGTGAGGATGCCCAACACGCGGTCAGCCATCCCACCTACCACCTCCACCAGGCGCTCCTCCGTCACTACCTCAGTGGGATTGCGCTGAGGCTTGGACTGGCGTGGCTGCGGAAGAGGAGGAAACTCCTCCCGAGCCGTTGCCTTCCTCTTAGGAGCCGGGGCTGGCCCGGACCCCTGAGAGGGTACCACTGCGGGTGTCGGAGTGGCCTGAGCCACAGGCTCCGGACGCTGGGCAGCGAGCTGATCTGCCCGCAACTCCGCAATCTCATTGCGGAGCGCAGCCATCTCAGCCGCTTGCCGCACCTCCTTCGCCTTCAGGTCCGAGACAATCTCCTGGAGTTTCGTAATCTCCTCGGAGACTGTTCGGCCTGCCATCGTCTTTACAGCGTCCTCGATGGACGCGGCCGCTTCCTTAAGGGCATGCACGAACGTGCCCTTGAGGTTGGAGGATTTCTGCGCGACGCGGAGAATGATTCCGACGTCGTCAGAAACCCTCGAGCAGAGTTCAGAGACAGGTTGTGCCTCCGAACTCGGAGCCTTGGACTGCTTGGCAGCTCTTGTTCGTCTCACCTTAGAGGCGAGCTCCGCTACCTCTTCCTCGGCTCTCAGGTGGAGTTCCTGCTGCCTAACGCGGAGGAACTCGGATTTGGCCTTAGCCAGACCCACATACTCACCTGTTGTAGCGGGGCGACCTCTGCCACGCTTGGAAGCGCTGGAAGAAGGCCGCTCCACCGGTACCGTAGACTCGTCGATGCAACCTAACCTAACCTAACCTTTTTTTTTTTTTTTTTTTTTTTTTTTTTTTTTTTTTTTTTTTTTTTTTTTTTTTTTTTTTTTTTTTTTTTTTTTTTTTTTTTTTTTTTTTTTTTTTTTTTTTTTTTTTTTTTAACGTGGGTAAAAATGCATTTACGCATCCACAGACGGCCCGGGCAGGCCGAAAGGGTATGTGGGACTCCATGGTAACATAAAAATACCACAAATACCCACTAAAAAATCCCCACGTGTGTTCCCCTAACAGCACCCTTGATGTCGAGGACCAGGAACGCATGCGCATTACTTCTGCTCAACTCGACGGGTGTAGCTCCACCGGTGGAGCTTCGACTACGGTCTGAAGAATACAGACAAAAACTTCCCGGATGAACCGGGTGACGCACGCGTAAAAGTTTGGAACACTGCGTGCGCCTCGCCATGGGCCTGTGTGCTATGGCGACGGACATGCCCGTGTCCCTCGCCTACAGGCCCTGCCTACGGCGGCCGGAGGTCATCACCCACCTGACGCCGCCGTCGACCAGAACGCCGACCGCGAGAGGGAATCTCACTAGTGAGCTCCCTCTCTCTCTCCGCCGTCTCCTTCACGAACATAACATGCTCGCAAAAAGAGACGACAGAATCCCAACCTCTCTCACTCTCGACCATCGCCTTGACGACAGCTCCGAGCGAGAGGTCGGTCCCTACAGCTGCGGTCAGAACGCAGCGTTCAGAGTCCCAAGCGGGACAAACCTCGAGCGTGTGTTGCGCGTCATCGAACGCGCAGCCACAGTGATGACACCCTGGTGCAATCTCCCGGCCTATGCGACACAGGTAACTCCCGAAACAACCGTGTCCCGTGAGCACCTGTGTCAGGCGGAAGGTCAAGGTGCCATGTGCCCTACCCAACCATGAAGCCAGACGAGGCCGGATGGCCTCCACCGTCGCCGCACCTGAAACAGGAGAATCGAGCCTACGTCTCCACTCGGCCATGACGTGGATCTCGTGGAGCTCCGACCTCTGCGCCTCGATTTCTCGAGGTGCAAGCCGAAGTCCTCCATTCAGCGCCTCCCCGCGCCACTCGTAGAGTGACGCGAGGGCTCTCGCTTCGAGATCCCATGGCGCGGATCCTACCAACAGGGACGCCGCCTCAAAAGAGACTGTGCGGTACCCGCGAGCTGCCCTGACGGCCATCGCCCTCTGCGGAGCCCGCAGAGCGCGGATGTTCTGGGCCGACAGGTCTGCAGCCCACACCGGGGCCCCGTAAAGGGCCATGGACCGAACAACCCCTAAATAGAGCTTCCGGCAAGCGGAATCGGGCCCCCCTAAGTTGGGCAGCAACCGCGCGAGCGCGGCTGCAGCGCCCAACAGTCGAGGGGTCAGCTGCCTGAAGTGCGCGACGAAATCCCACCTACTATCTAACACCAGTCCGAGATATTTCATCTCAGACTGGATGCCTATGGAAACGCCGCCTACGGTGATTCGCGATCCTCTCGGTGGCGCGTTCCGAGGCCCGTGAAAACACAGAGCCTCAGACTTGTGCAATGCCACCTCGAGCCCTAACCTTCGAATCCTAGCAACTACTTGAGCTACGCCGGCTGTGATGAGTATCTGGGCATCGCGGTGTGTCTTACCTCTCGCCGTGACCAGAGTGTCGTCTGCATAACAGACGACACTCAGCCCACGGAGGAGCGCACCCCGCAGCACCCAATCATATCCGATGTTCCACAGGAGAGGGCCAAGGACCGATCCCTGTGGAACACCGCATACTACCTCGCGCCTACACGTACGACTCTGACCCGGGAAGGTCACGTACCTCTCGGAGAGGTACGACGCGACGATTCGACGGATATAGGTCGGCACTCCGTGATAACGAAGCGCCTCCCTAATACAGGCCCAGGGTAAGGTGTTGAATGCGTTAGCGATGTCCAAGGACACCGCCAACACCACCTCGCCCCGTGCAATGGCCTCTTCCGCCAAACTCCTAACCTGCGTGATCGCGTCGATAGTGGAGCGACCCCTGCGAAACCCGTACTGGTTCGCCGCCAGGTCCGGCCCCTCACGCGTTAAGTGGCTGACGATGCGGTTTGCAATAACTCTTTCAAAGAGCTTGCCCACATCGTCAAGCAACACGATCGGCCGGTACGCCGACGGATTGTCCGCCGAGCGCCCCTCCTTCTGAAGCAGGACTAACCGACCGGTTTTCCATCGGATTGGAAACCGGCCCTGCTCCAGACACGCACTGAAGAGCCCCAATAGGCGAGGCTCGAGAACCTCTAGGGCCAGGACCCATGCTCTGCCAGGCAGACCATCGGGTCCCGGGGCGGTGTTCTTGGCCTTAAGCCGTTCCACCGCCGCTCCCAATTCTTCCCGGGTCACGTCGACACTGCCCACGTCCGGCTCCGCCATAAAAGGCGAAGCCATCGGTGGAGGAGTAAACTCCCCCCTCGAAGGGAACAGTGCGCTAACGACTTCGTCGAGGAACTGCGGCTGGAGACTCTGCGTTACCGGGGGTGCCCACTGGCGGAGCTTGCCACGTACCATACGGTACGGGCGTCCCCACGGGTCCCGACTGAGGATCTCCAACAGTTCCTCCCTGGCCTGCGCCTTAGACCGCTCGATGGCCTGCTTGAGGGCGAGCTTCGCAGCCCGGTATCCCTCATGCAGCTCCACCTCCTCCGGGGCTGCGACCTGAGTTCGACGTCGTCTTCGCCTGATCCGGGTATACCGGCGACGCGCCGACACGCACGCTGCACGCAGCTGTGCAATGTCGGCGTTCCACCAATACACCTGGCGTTTGGCTCGGACACGTCTCGCCCGAGGCATAGCAGCATCACACATGTGTGATACCGCATCCCTCAGTCGCTCCGCCCCATCATCGACATCGGCAGGCCTCTCGGGTGTCGCACGCAACACCCAGTCCTGCACGATGGCGGCCTCCTGGAAGACTTCCCTATCGAGTCGCCCTAACACCCAACGCGGACCGTCCCCCACAGGAACTCCCGGTACCGGTAGGTCCTCGGTTTGGACGGAGACGTCGAACCGAACATATAAATGGTCGGACAACGTCTCCACCTCCCCGAGGACTCTCCAGTCCCGAACGCGGCGTGCGATCGCAGGGCTAGCGAACGAAACGTCCACTATGGATTCGCCCTGCGGTCGCACGCACGTGTTCACGAAGCCCCTGTTGAGGACGAGCAGGCCAGATGTCAGCGCCCACTCTTCCAACACCTCTCCCCTTCTGTCCGAGCATGGGCAACCCCACGCCGTTGATTTGGCGTTGAAGTCACCCAGTACCAGGACGGGGCGAGGGTGGCTGCCTAACACGACGCTACCTAACCCTACTAGGAAGGACTCGAACTCCGCGAGACTCCACCGAGGTGGAGCGTAGACCCCGACGACAACGACGTCACCTAGCCGCGCCGCCACGTACCCCTGGCCCTTCGTAATATCTACGAAGGGTGGGACACCGGCAGCCGGCCTAGATATGATGGCTACGCAACCATACCTGTCACCGACCCAGCAATCGCTAGGTGGGACAAAGTATGGCTCCGCCATCACAGCGACCCCTATCGACCACTGCGCCATGCTCTGGGACATCAAGTCCTGAGCTCTGGCACAGTGGTTTAAATTCCCTTGGAGTACACGGAGAGCCATTATAAAATGGCAGGGTCCATGCAAACCTCAGAGGCCGAAGTCGACGCCTTAGCGGCAGTCGACGCGGCCGAGGGTTTCGAGGGGGTCTGACCCCTCTTGCCCTTCCCTACTTTACCCCCCTTTTTGGGCGGAGGCGCCGAGCAGGCCTTACTGCCCACTCGGTGCCCCGCTGGCTTACCTGCCGCTGCGCATACGGCGCAGTGCAGGTCTGCGGTGCAAACCCCAGCCTTATGGCCGGGCTGACTACAGCGGTGACAGAGACCACTGCAGTCGACGGTAGAGGGGCACGTGGCCCCTAAATGACCGGTCTGCCGACACCGGAAACAACGCTGTGGGCGCGGCTGCAGGAGTTTAACCCGCGCCGACACCCACCCGACCAAGAGACGTCGGCTCTCACCGAGCCTCTTGGCAACCTCCACGGGGCAGGAAACCACGGCCGTACCGGTCCCGTCAACGCCGAGACGCGGTTCGCCGGATTTCACCTGCTCCGCAGGACAACCTCCGACCCGTGCGACAACAGCAGTGAGCACTTCCGCACTCACTGTGTCATCAAGACCCGAAATCCGCAGATCTGCGCACCTCACCGGCCTGGCGACACGAACATCCTCACCTGAAAAGGAAGCCCTGATGTGCGCTGCAAGGGCGTCCGTCTTGGCCGCCGTGTCAACGCCCGGCACCTCCAGAAGAGCCGCACCCGTCGCCGTCCTCCTAAAACCTACGGAAGGGATGCCAAGACTAGCCAGGTCGATACCTGAAAAAGTCTTGGCGAGCACATCCTTATAGGTTAGGCCCCTCTTCGCCGCATCCGGCTGCAGGGTCAGAACCACTGCAGTCGAATTGTTGGCGCGAAGTTTGGGGGCCTTTCCCTTTTGGGATGGCGCAACCTTTCGCTGAGCCGCCTTCTTAGGCTTAGAAGCCTTCTTAGGCTTCGAAGCCTTTACGGGCTTTCCCCCCTTACCTACCAGCACCCATTCACCCTCGGAGGGTCTGGGGGCTGCTAGTTTCTCACTATAAGTGAGTGGGGTGGAAGCTGCCGTCTTCTTGGCCTTGCTCTTCCCTTTCCCAGCGTTCTGCTGAGGAACAGGGTGTGGCTTCGGCCGGGACTCCGGAGTAGCAGCCTTAGCCGCCACTTTTGCTGCAGCCTTGCGGTCTGCCGCTAGTGGCGGCCGTAGCCGCTTCTCCGGAAGGAGCCTCTCCTGGAGGCCGTCTAAACGTGCGGTGAGGATGGTCAACATACGGTTTTCCATCCCACCTACCACCTCCTCGAGACGCTCCTCCGTCACTACCTCAGTGCGACCGCGCTGCGGCTTCGCAGTGCGCTCACACTGTGGCATCGTCTGGCGTGGCTGCGGAAGAGGAGGAAACTCCTCCCGAGCCATTGCCCTCCTCTTAGGGGCCGGGGCCGGCCCAGACCCCACAGAGGGTACCACTATGGGTACCGGTGCCACAGGCTCCGGACGCTTGGCAGCGAGCTGATTTGCCCGCAACTCCGCAATCTCCTTGCGGAGCGCAGCCATCTCAGCCGCTTGCCGCACCTCCTTCGCCTTTAACTCCGTACAAATCTCCTGGAGCTTGGTAATCTCCTCGGAGACCGTACGGCCCGCCATCTTCTTGACCGCGTCCTGAATGGACGCGGCCGCGTCCTTAAGGGCATGCACGAACGTGCCCTTAAGGTTGTTCGAATTCTTGGCGACGCGGAGTATAACCCCGACGTCGTCCGAG
>OX383907.1:17244217-17329217 GCA_947532125.1 Saturnia pavonia | reverse complement strand
ACGTAACCTAACCCAAACGTAACCTAACCCAAACGTAACCTAACCTAACCTAACCTAACCTAACCCAAACGTAACCTAACCCAAACGTAACCTAACCCAAACGTAACCTAACCCAAACGTAACCTAACCCAAACGTAACCTAACCCAAACGTAACCTAACCCAAACGTAACCTAACCCAAACGTAACCTAACCCAAACGTAACCTAACCCAAACGTAACCTAACCCAAACGTAACCTAACCCAAACGTAACCTAACCCATACGTAACCCTAACCCAAACCTAATGCCAGTCTTCGAAGCGAGGTACCTGTACGTGGTAGCTCAAGGAGGAAGTTTGGGGAGAATCGGCAAGCTACGATAATAAAGTTTGGTTCGCTGCATCACGGCGCAACACGCTCAAGTCTCGTCGCATCAAGGACTCTTCTTGGATATCTCGTGTTTAATGTGAGTTGCTATATCGTGTTATATTTATTTAGGACTTACACACACTATAGAGCTTAGGCAGTTATTATTAATTATAATTAATAGTAATAACAACTTTCATTTAATTTTTAAATTATTACTGTCTTATTCTACGCTTATACACTTAATTAACACTGCATATCTTTTAATAAAACTTTAATTCTATTTCTTTTTACCTAACATTACCGCAATAGCTAAGCCTTAGTCTGTCGTGGTATTAGTTTTAATTTTATATTAGGTTATATTATTTTAACTAACACCTGCGCCGGGACTAAGACCATTTGGGATCTCTTAGGACCTGTAAACGTCGAAAATAGACAAGGTCCTTCATGAGGTCCACGAAATGATGTGTCAGGCGCTGGTGTAGCAGTCTATGCACCCAACCCTGAAGTTTGAATTATAACTTCAGAACGCGCATTTTTTTTTTTTTCCTTTTTTCCGAACTTAACATACTGTTAGCTTTAGGGGCCCTGGAGCCTTTACGCCTTTTACAGCTTTACAGGGCTTGGGGGCGAGCGCTTACAGAACCTATGTACCTATGTGGCGTGCATACACAGAGATCGTGGCGGGTGTGCGGGAGCGAAGTTAACCGTACATCCCCTGTGGAGAGAGCGGTGGTTTAACGTGCATAAAGTAATGAGCACCGAGGTAACGGTTGCTCCTTAGGGAGCGCGCTCTCAGCTACAAGGAAAGAGATCGTATGTTCAGGTCTCAGCGTTACCAAAACACAAAAACACATACCGCCCTCTGCGACGCTTATTGTATCTTCGCGTCTTCGACGAACCCCCGCGACACTAGTGATGGGGTTCTGAAGACCATCCAGAGAGTAGCGAATACCCACGTCACGGGCGCAAGAGTGGACACTGTAAGAGAGGCCAAGAATCAGAAGGTCGTCTTGCGCTGCAGGGCAGCTGCGGACGGCCTCTGCCGGTCTGACGGTGGAGACTCCCATAAATAGGAACCCTTTGATTGAGATCAGGAACGTCCTGCAGTTTTATGACGATAAGGACGTTCTGGCCAATCTAAGGGAACAAAACAAAGATCTGTTCCGTAACCTGGAAGCAAAGGACCAGAGCATGTCAGTGTGGTACAACAAGACGGCGCGTAACCCTCTAGAATGTGACCCAATGCAGGAGGTCTCGCCGAAATTGTGGCTGCGATTTGTAGACGCGGAGAAGGTGCACATAGACATCCCGTACCGTCCGGTAAGAGACCAGGACCTCTAGTGCAGTGTGCACGTTGCCTGAAAAGCTGTCCAGCGGGCGGACCCTTTCAAGCCTAAGAATGGGCAATTCAGTTGCTTCAAGATAAGGACACTAATGTATAATTTCAGGAGTAGGACAATTGGCATTGTGCATTTTTTTTTATTCGGTCTTAATCAAATACCATTTCGAGGAATTAAATTCTACGTTATATTAAAAATATAATAAAATAAAAGTATTCAATGACTAAAGATATTTCAAAAGAAAATCCTATATCCTTTGATTGACCTTCATGACGTCATCATTGGTATACAACGCTTTCTTTTGCCTTGACACCGCAACTTTAATAAAAAAAAAAAAAAAAAAAACGCAGTAGGCTGTCAAATTGTCATTTGTCAGTGTCAATTGTTATATTTGTCAACTTGTTGTTGCCAGGACCCTTGAACAAAAGTTACGTTTCGTTTTCCTAGAAGTTACAGTTTTCCTACAGTATTGATTTTATTTTCGCCACTATTAACTGATTTCAAATTTATGGGAGATTATACAATAAGTTCGCCTTTTTCGATAATTTATTATTTTGTGAAATATGCAGAACCATTTGAAAGGGCACGATATTCACAAATACTTAAACTTAAAAATGAAAATAAATCAAAAACATTTATACATATTCAAATAACCAGGAATTTATGGGTTTTATTGCAGTAAGCTCATTTGTAGTTGGATTGACACAGTGGTTCCGCGCAGATCTCGTTACTAACCTAAACCAGTTTTTTGACTTCGTAAATTCATAGGGTCATTTATTTATTTATTTATATAACCTTTATCAGTAGGACGATATGGAAATCCTAATGAGAGAATCCTTTAAAGAAAACAGTACCTACTCAACAAATCACAAAATAAAATTAGAATAATCTGATAATTTACAACTGCTTATTACATTGTGCACTTATTAAAATACACCTTAACAAAATAAGGTTAAACTTGAAAACAGTACCTATGTGTAACATTTTCATTTACCATCTTTGAACTCTCAACGATATTTAAAATAAAATAAAGGTACTCTAATTTGGGTTTGTTCCTAAACTGTGTTTATTTATCAAATTTAGATTAATAATAAAATCTTAATATTATCTCAAAATTGACAAAAATCACGTTAATTACAAAATTTACATGTTACACGAGAGGGCCAAAAGTTACGAAGAACTTAACAATTTGGCAACGCTGGTATACGTACCGCAGTATGGCCAGAAGCACAGACTATCATAAAAGGCAGATAACAAACATATTTTTTTTTTTTTTTTTTAAAAAGCTCAAGTCTCTTAATATTCATTTCATTGATGACGTCATTATAAAAATAATAATTACTGTTTTCAAAAAAAATTAAAAAAGCATGAAATAAGCCTCAAAATGTCAAAATATTCACACTAATATTCACAAATAGACACTAGTCTCAAAATTCTGAATACTATTCAAAATATCTATATTTTATTTTCTTCAGATCTTTCATTTTTACATTCTTTTTTTTTATAAAAAGAAAATCGACATGTATTCAAAAATATATATAATTGTTCGCTGCCAGATATTTAAACATACCGCCTCCCAAGAACGAAGTTCTTTAATTTAATACAAATATTACTATATATAAAACAAAACTGCTGAACAGCAAACATAACAAGATTTACATGAAACTAAAACGATATTAACATATATTCGTCACTCTAACGTAAGAACTTTTCTGAAATAACAAATTCGCGCAGTTAAAAAAACATTCGTAATAGTTTAATTATACACTAAATAATAATGTACTACGCACATCTTAAAATATAACACATATTTGTAACAATTCAATAGATAAAATTAATAAAATAAATTATTTCATACAGGCAAAATACATAATTTTGTAATAGGTCTTTTTATGTAATGGTTCTTACATTTTAATCGTACCACCCTAGTGACGTTATCTGGACCTGGATATTTTTCTACTACTCTACCATATAACCACTTTGCCGGTGGTAGATTATCCTCTTTGACCAAAACGACATCTCCTATCTTAGGAGCTGGTATAATTTCAGCCCATTTATATCTTTGACAAAGTTGAGTTAAATATTCTTTTGACCAACGTTTCCAAAAATCCTGAACCATTCGCTGTGTCATTTGCCAACGTTTTAAATTATTAATATTAGGACTTTGGTAATTGTTATCAGGAGGAATAACTAACGGTTCACCGACTAAGAAATGCCCAGGAGTTAATGGCACCGGATCATTAGGATTATCACTTACAGGACACTGAGCTATTGGACGATAATTAAGGCACGTTTCTATTTTCGAAAGTACAGTAGACATTTCTTCAAAAGTCAATGTGTTATTACCTATTACACGCTTTAAATGGTATTTAGTAGATTTTACACCCGCCTCCCATAAACCTCCGAAATTTGGCGCATGTGGTGGGATAAAGTGCCAAGTGGTACCGTTACTAGCTAAAGACTCGGCTATTTCAAAAGTAATACTTGACTTTTCCCTTGTAAATAAAACGTGCAATTCTTTGCTTCCAAACCTTCAAAGTTTATCCCGTTATCACTCCAGATATCATTACATCGGCCTCGCCGAGAAACAAACCGTTTAAATGCTGCTAGAAACCCTTGGGTACTAAAGTCACTGACAACTTCTAATTGTATAGCTTTTGTAGCCATACAAACAAACACACAGATATAACCCTTTTAAGCACGTTGACAGCGACCTTTTGATGTTCTGATACTAATCGGTCCCGCAAAATCAACACCGGAACTCAGGAAGGGTCGACTAACATTTGTTCTAGAATAAGGTAATTGACCCATTAATTGATTGTTATTTAATGATCTATATCTTGCACATGTAACACATTTGTGATAAAAAGCTTTAGTAACATTCTTAGCTCCAAGTATCCAGTACTTTGTACGTAAATAAGTCAACATAAGTTGAGGTCCTCCATGCATGGTTTTCTTATGAGCTTCGTCTACCAATAACCATGATATATGGCTTTTATCCGAAAGTATGATTGGATGTTTAGTGTAATCCGGAACATTAGCATTGTCTATTCTCCCTCGTACTCTTAATAAGCCTTCCTTGTCTATGTATGGTGTTAAAGAATAAAGTTTACTGTTTTTTCTCATAACTCCATTTTTCAGAAAATAGTCTATATCTATACTAAACTCATCTCGTTGAGCTTGTTTGATACAGGAAATAAGACTATCATTGATTTCGTCTACTGAAAGGTACTTATTTAGCTTAACACGTTGGATTTTAGGTATTTTTAAAAGCAAAAATCTTCTACAGAAAGCTATTACTCTTATCATTTTTGACAATGAGGAAAATCTGATCCAAAGACTTGGATGGTGAATCACTCCTGCTATGTGAACTTCTTTCTTTAGTTCCAAATTTGTTGTAACATCCAATTTATTATAATTAATAACAGGTTCCCTTAGCCATGGTGGACCAGCAAGCCACAACTTATTATTACTCAGTTCATCTGGGTCAATTCCTCTTGACGCTGAATCAGCTGGGTTGTCACAAGACTGCACATGTAACCACTGGGAACCTTCCGTTTTGTAATGGGATCTTTTTGATCAGGTAAATTTACAGAATATACAAACGAATCTGTATGTTTATTCCACTTAAGACCTAAAATGTTAATTACATCCGAGTCGTTAATGAACAATTCTAAAGATTTATTTAAATAAACCTCCACGTTAATTCTTTTCAAAACTTCCTTACTATTAATTAATTGGAACCCTCCTCTTTTCATTAACTCATTCATTTGATGATATGCTTCTTCAGCTTCATCTTCAAAGTTACTCATCAAATCATCCACGTAGAAATCAGTTAATACTCTTCCAGCAGCTAAAGGAAAATTATGACCTTCATCATGAGCCAACTGTTGGAGAGACTTTACTGCTAAGTACGGAGCCGAGGACACGCCGAAAATAACTCGTAATAATTTATAATCATTTATTTCTGCTTTAGGATCTTCACGCCAAACAATCTAAAACTGACTAAATTTTGATTGGTTTTATTTTAATAAAATAAAAAAGATGTTTCGTTACTTCACATTGTATCTATATTTTATTTTCTCAGATCTTTCATTTTTGCATTCTTTTTTTTTATAAAAAGAAAATTGACATGTAATCAAAAATATATATAATTGTTCGCTGCCAGATATTTAAACACATACATTACACTTATCCAGTCTCCAAATTTGAATTTTCGATAAATAAGAAGGGAGGCTTATGTTCCTTTAATCTCCATTAGATTATTGAGGTTATTTTAATAAAATGAAGGTGATTTTACAAGTTTTTACTGCTACACAATGACTCTAATGACTCTTTGAGGAACTAAATAGGCCCGTGGCACAGCATAGATGACGATATTTTTATGAATTTTGGGACCTCCATAGTAGATGGCGTTAAAACAAAATCAGTGAGAACTAGTAAATAACTTAAATGTATTCTATCTCATTCTCTCGTACGTTATATCCACAGTTATATCCTATAAATGTATGTATTGTCGTTTTCATGTTTCATCGAGTTTCAAATCAAACCGATGCTAAAGAAGTTATCACTTATAAAAATCATTAATTTAGCATTTTCATAGATTATACGTATGATTTGGAAGGGAAGGATTTGGCAAATTATTAACCAAAACACATGGTTATTAGATTGGGGGTTTGAGATTGGGGGTAAAAAAATTATGAGGAAAAACAAATGAATGTCTAAATATGTTATGTTGCAAAACATATCATTTTGGGGAAAAGAAAATATGAATATGGGGAAAATTCAGAAATTCGACCTACCAACCATGCCAAAGCAATGCAGGATTGCTTATAAACAGATGGTCACCCTGTACGCAGTGTTGCCAGACCTACTGATTTTCCAGAAGATTCCCTGATTTTCTACGATGTTTCGGATTTACTGATTTTAATAATATGTATCCTGATATTTGGGTTATGAAATAAATATTTACTTACAATGTATGAAATATGCGTAAAAAGGAGCGTATCTGAGTCTCCCAACTGAACCTAACAGTATACTCTATAGCACTATAGGATACTATAGCATATCCTAACTCAATGGAATAAGAGTGTTTTTGCAATAAGCCTTTTCGATTACCGATCCTAAAATATCATGTTATCGTGCCTTTATCCGCTAATGCTACATGACGAAAGTAAATAGGTATGTTTTACGGTACAAATTAATACGTCTAAATTACATTAATAATTTGCATTTAATAATTGTTTGATTTAAATGGAGTGAGTTAAGACTGTAGAACAAAAACTTTAACTGTAGAGAGACAATAGAATTTTAAATTAAATTGAGTTTAGTTATTTACACGGTCTGATTCTGAAGTGGACACGTATAAGACTCCAACAAATAAAATAATTCTCCATTTTATAATAAAGAATCAAAAAAGGTAGATATATGCAAAGGTTGGCTGAAAATAAGTTTCAAAGGTAGGTATATACAACAAATTTTATGATTATTTTTGGTAACATTTTGACTAAACTAGATACTTCCTGAATGAAAAATGTCATTGTCATCGAAACTAATTAAGTAGTGTACCTGCTGAGGGCTAGCAAACTTAATACAAAATTTGGCGCTAAGAGTTACGTTATTAGCTATAGCCAATCACAAGTTAGTAAGCCGATACTTTTTTCTCGGTTCTTCTTTTAGAAGAAATAAGTTAAGTACCAGAGTTCCAGCCTCCAAAACTAAAAACATTAAGAAACAAAAATAGTTTTTATTTTCAAGTTAGCAAAAAAAAAATGTGTGCAGTTCATAAGCGGTAGAAGTGAAACCTTCAGAAAACAAAAAAAATGTTCTTTAAAAAATAAAAAATCAGTGGGATTCGAACTATCAACTACCCGTACGTACTGCATATGAAGTCTGGTCGTCTCACATATTTAGGTCAATCCGGCGACGATCACAATTATGAAAATCAGTACTTGCATTAACCGTGTACAATATAAATGTATTCTATCTCATTCTCTCGCACGTTATATCCTGTAGATGTATATGGTTGTCTCTTTTTACTGTTGTTTTTTTCGTTTCATCGATTTTCAAATCACAACGGTACTAAAGAAGTTTTCACTTCAAAAATACTGCAATAGTGAATTGTCAAATATATCAATTGATGATTTTTTTGCTCATATTTCCTGGATTTTGAAATATTAGTCCGGCAGCACTGCCTGTACTTCTACTATCAACGATGGCACGTCACGTCTTACGTCACAAGACGAGGTCTAAGAATAATATACTCTATACAACAGAGAGTTTTATTTTTATCAAATACAGGAGTAGTCGATTGAGCAATAGTCAAACACTCACAGGTATTAGTAATCTGCGGTCGAGGATACTTGTTGTTAAAAGTGAACGCTGTATTCACTTGTAACAGAGCTCTATATTCATTGCCGCGAACGCGACGCAGGAAAAACACATCATAAGGCGAGTTTGCAAAGCTAAGGCTCACGAAAGTGTCCAGGCGAAGATGTGAACGCAATGCGGGCGCGCAACCCGGGGCCGCGGGCGCGCAGCTGTGCGAGATGACCGAGTACGTGCAGGTGAGCGAAAATGAGCACGAGGAGCCAATCGAGCTGCCAACTGAGGATGACGGGTCGTTGCTACTGTCGACGGTGTGTGCGCAGTTTGCGGGTGCGAGCGGACTCAAGTATCGGTTAGACGTGGGCGGGCGATTGCGCGGCGTGCGGCTCGTCGAGGACCGACTGTCGGCACCGGCGGAGGGGTGGTCCGCGCATCGCTACTGGTGCGCCTTCCCACGGCCCGAGCCCTCGTGTTATCCTCGCTGCTCGGACCTAATCGTGCTCGGGCTGCCGTGGCGTACGGCTGAGGACAAGGTGCGTGAGTACTTCACTTCATTTGGAGAGTTGCTGATGGTGCAAGTGAAGCGCGACCCGCGCACCGGCCTATCAAAAGGATTTGGATTCATAAAGTTCGCTGAGTATGAGGCGCAACTGGGTGCACTTGGTCGACGGCATATGATCGACGGTCGCTGGTGCGACGTGCGCATCCCGAATGGGAAGGGCGGCCCGGCGTCTGCACACCGCAAAGTATTTGTTGGTCGCTGCACCGAGGCTCTCTCGGCAGAAGACTTGCGTGACTACTTTGCTGAATTTGGACAAGTGACAGACGTGTTTGTACCACGGCCTTTCCGTGCATTCAGCTTTGTTACATTCCTGGATCCAGACGTGGCACGATCACTCTGTGGCCAAGACCACATAATCAAAGGTGTCTCTGTAAACATCTCAACGGCATCACCAAAGCGAACAGCAGCTTGCCGAATGCTAGGCTTGTCACTTCCCTCTACACATGCTCCACATGGACTGGAAACCAAACCGTACCTTGGATATGAGTGACTCCTACTGTTGAACTCTGTTTGTTGATCACTATCAGATTTTATAATCATATATGTGTAAATAATTATATTTTATGAAGTGGCCTGTGTTTCAGTCTTCTGAAGATATGTTTAGGCTTAAGTCATTTTATAACTTAAATTATGATGCTACACTTCTGAGATAGGAGTGTCCACACAAATCAACCTTTTTATTTGAGGGCAAATTTTTAGATAAATTAATAATTTTAAAGACATTAGTTTTACAATTAAAACTCATGAAAAATGTTATTAAATTTATTTACATCTATCTCTAGACAATAGTTAGCTACAGATTTGGGGTATACACTATGAATGCGTTCACTTCTCAACGAAGGTACTTAGCTGCCCAATCGACTCGAGCAGCTCCACTACCCACAGTTGTTGCCTCTGAAACATAATATACTTTAAAATCTCAGACTATCACTTGAACCTTTCATCCTCAAGAAATTTATATGCTGGTATCAACTTCCGTAACAAAATATAGATTCAACTAAGAAAATAAGGATTTTGTAATTAATTTAGGTAATTATACACATAGAACATACAGGCTGAAAGCTCCTGTAACTCACATGTCTACATGACTGATGGGTCGTATCCTCACTGTGTTTGTAAAATATATTAACAATTTAACCTACTCATAAACAATTTGCCACAATTTTCTAGTTTAGAATGTTTTCTAATTTTGTTTTATTACTTAACAACTATCTAAAAAAGTGTCCTCTATTTACAGAATAAAAAAGAAATTAATCAAAACAATCCAAAGTTACTGAGTTAAATATCCACGGTTCTGATTATTACAGTTAATATGCACTAAGAAAACAATTTCACAGCTTTAAAATTTTCTCCTTTGAAGTTGCAGTGTTGCAGACCCAACATTGTTTTACAATTAGGATGAAGTTGCAGAAAAACTATAGTTTTATTTAAAAAGTTTTAAATAAGATAATATTTTATTATTGATAATTTTATTCCTGCTATTTTTAATTCTGTTTTTTATATTAAAGGAAGTAAGTACATCAAATATTAGTTATAAAAGGGATTTAGATGTTTTGTTATGTGTCTGCTTATATTTACCAAGAATTAAAGCAATCGCGCCTATGTTCATCGTGCCAATGTTATCTCTAAATTAAATAATGCCTTTTTGAGTATAAAACAAGATAGTTTTATGTCCTTTGCTTTCAAATCTATTGTTTTACAGTGTTGGAGTTTAGTTTTGGACAGGTATACATATTGCAAAGTATGTTTAGATTACAATACTACTACCTGCTCACTCGGATTCAGATCTGTGCAACCTAACAATTAGATATAATTTCAAGCTGGTTGTTGTAATCTAGTCACATACTGGGCCTTGTTGATTGTTATCCTGTTGGAATACCTAAAGCTATATCATGGAAGTTGCCATCAGCATGGTCTTTCTAATATTTGTATGAATAGGTACATACTAGCACATATCAGTTTGGTTGGTCCAACTTAGTGTCGAAAAAGCAGACCAAGATCTTCACGTACCCACCGCCATGCTTTACCGCTTTTTTGCGGCTATTTATAGCCGAATGCCATCTGAGTTTGTCTGCGTATGTACTATTTACCCATCGGGGCAAATTCTATTAACCTTTGTTTTCTCAAAAAAGAAAAAGTTTCTTACATCGCCGATCGTTTAGTGTTGAGGAAAACTTATATTTTCCATAAATTTAATTGGACCATTTGAATGTGTCTTCCTTCGCGAGAATCAAGGAAGAAGTTATTGACGACGCTGAGGAGATTTTTTTCTTGATTTAGGCTTGCGAGGAAATTGTTTAACAAGTTTTAAAATGCTTCGTTGCTTGATATATCCCCCTCCAGACACGACCAGCATCCAGACACGTACGTATACGATTGCCTTCTGGTATAATATACTTACTACTAAATCTTATTTACTGAAGATAATTATTTTGGCCTTATTGCCTTATTATGCATTATCAATCACCAACAATTCACGATTAGTCAAATTGATAACGTAAAAGTTATTAACATAGATACATTAGCAGATTCAAATTATCGTTTCCAAGACAATTATGTTATCACTGAATGAAAAGTCGATATAGCAGTGACGCAGTCTCATTCGCGCCTAGATGCTACCTGAAATGATCTGAATAGTCAAGACTAACCGCGATGTGTCCGCAGAGGCAGCGCACGGAACAGGGACGTGTCAATCCTGGCGCCCGCCACGTACCGCGCAGCGCCCAAGTACTTCGCGGTCGCACCGCCTGCGGCAGCACTCTTCCCGCCCACCGCTCCGCCCGCCGGCTCTCCGCCTTCGTGAACCACCTCACCTCTACCGAACGTTTTCATGAAAGTGTTACCAATTTTGCGTATATATTTTTAAAGAAAAGTCATGTCCCGTACCCGAGGATGTCTGCGAAACGGTCGCGAACCTTGGTGAGTGTGAGGTGGGGTTGAAGCGCCACCACCGCCGGGCTCCTAGCGCTCTCCGTCTCACCGTGAACTCCACTCCTATAAAAAGTAGTCATTACTGTGTGTTGTCATACTGTGTTGCGGAAGGACCGCCGAGGAATATAACGACTCTGAACCTTCTCGCACGTGACGCAGGCGGTGGCAATCCGAGTCCCACTCCGACGGCAAAGTAGGGAAACCTAGAAAAAAAAACATTTATTCTGGGTCGGATGAACGAGGCGGTGGCGCGGTCGCGCGGTGAGCCGAATAGCAGTACTGACCGTAACGCCTGGGGTGCGGTGGGGCGGTCGCGCGGTGGGTACCGGAGCAGCGCTGAGAGCAGCGCGAGTGCGGGCGGTGACGCGGCCGGCACGAGCCGCGCCAGGGGAACGCCCTCTCCTGCTGGGAAGCGGAAACGTAGTGCGTCGGCCAGCGCATAGCCCTCAGGCCAACGATGACGGTCAGGCGCACCGAGCGCGGCGCACACCTTGTGCAGCTGGTCGATCTCCGAATTTCCAGGGAAGAGCGGTCGACAAGTATAAAGTTCGGCGGTAATACAACCGAGCGCCCAGAGGTCGATGGGTGGCCCGTAGCGCGTGTCGTGCAGTAACACCTCTGGCGCTCGGTACCACCGAGTAGATACGTAGTCGGTGTAGGGCGGTCGAGAGCGCACCTCGCGCGCGAGCCCGAGATCAGCGATCTTCACAAGGTCTGGTCCACAACACAGGAGGTTCTCAGGTTTCAGATCACGGTGGAAAAACCCGTGACGGTGCATGTGCGCGAGCCCCTGTAGCACTTGATAAGTGACATTGCGCAGCACGGGCTCCGGGAACGGCCGCTCGGCGTCGCGGATAAGCTGGTACAGATTGCCGCGCATATACTCGAACACGAAGTACAGCGTATCGTTCTCGCGGATCACCTCACGTAGCTTCACTATGTTGGCGTGGTTGAGCTTCTTCAGTGATTTCACCTCTCGCAGGTTCATGGCCTCGTCCCAAGAGTAGTACTTTCGTTTCATGCGCTTGATGGCCACTTTCTCGCCGGTGTCTCGTCTCTGCGCTAACACCACCGAGCCGTAGGTTCCGTCGCCGAGCTGCTGCAGCACCACGTACCGATTCATGTCGTCGACGCGTTTTCCTGGGCTCGTTCGTTGGTTCTGACGCTACAATCTTGCAGAGCGTCTCATCGCGTCCAGGCCTCGAGTCTGGCGTACTCTGGTACTACACTGCGATAAACAATCAAATAACGGAAGTCGATTTTATAATAATTTTATCATCACCTGCTACTGGAACTGATTTGGTAAAAAATAAGGTAACGAAGTCATAACATGTAAGCTACTCTTCAAATTTCAAATTATATTATTATTTTACTTTGTATGTACAAATGACACTAGGAAATGATACTTTTTATTCATCTAAAACAAGAAAATAAATGTACTCTGTGCTTCAAACCAACTGTTACCATAGTAACGGGCTTCGGACTCTCCGATCCAACGAGCCACGGCGCATGTCCATTTCATGCTTTTTATCTATACATACATATTAATTATATTGAAATGTCTGTTTGTAATGTCAAAATACACGATACAAAGTATACACTACCTATAACAAAAAGCCGTTTTTTTATTATTATTTTTTGCCTGTCTATTTGTTACGGGTGATCTCCGAAACGGTTGGACCTATTTTGACGGGACCTTCACTGGCAAATAGCTGATTTTATAAGGCATAACTTAGGCTATTTTGATTATAGAAAAATAATTATGTGTTCCACACAAAAAAATAAAAAACCTTTTTTGGTAGTCCACGCGAGCGGAGCCGCAGGCACATCTAGTATAATAATAAAATCAATTTACAATGCTTCCTTGTAAAAAAATACTGGAACCTAAACTGATGCTCAATAATGTGTTAAGTGGATAAGAAAGACCACAGTCAATTTAAAAGATTGATGATAAATGGAAAAGAATAAAAAACATAATTTGGCGCGTTTAGTGGAGAGTATAATTGATAGGTACGTGCGCAATGTACGCATCATGCCACATGACGCAGATGACAGGTCATATGACGAATATGTGCGATAATAACGTAAACATTCCTTTTACTGACCTTTAATTGTTTAAAAATTATTTACTTAACGGTGTATAAATACATATTATAAAAGATTTAATATTATCCATATTCGATATAATTAACTACTAGCTGTGCGGTTTCATCCGTGTTAAATTTATTCGACAAACTCCACGACGCGACGCCGCGCCACTGCCAACGCGCCCGTCCAGCCCTATCGTTAATCCACTTCCTGTACCTACTTGTCCACAGTTTGTCCGGATGCCTGACGTTTATAGTTATTGCTCCGCTGCTTAAGGTCGTAGCGTTATGTAGCCTATACTATTCCTCATGAATCTGGCTATCATATACAAAAATATTTTTTTAGAATCCTACTGGTAGTAACAGAGATTAGCTTGTTTAAACAAAAAATTCTTCTGCTTTATTATATTATAGTATAACATTTAGAAATATTGATAATCTGCGTATTTTCTATTTATTTTTTTATTTCAATGAGATATCGATGCCTCATTAGATATCGACAAGAAAGTCGAATAATGAGTAATGTAGATTAAGAAAATTTGTTGAATAAAAATATTATGATATTTCGTTTCTAATTTATAACTTAGAATTTTTAAGAGTTGGTATCATGTAACAGACTTTTATTTTGGAGAGGTTTATTGAATTGTTGTTTATCTGGAACAAGGTCAAGTATTTTAACAGGTATAGCTGAACTCTACTTTCTAAAGATGAGTAGTTACGGATCAAATAATACCAGCAATTATATCCTCCACTAGAGCGATATTGGTCCAATCCGATAGGTCAACTCAGATAGTTCCATATATTCGATATGAGATCGAGGAGCATTCGTCATAATATTTTATTATAAAAAAATACTGAAATTATATTTCGACTAGCGGGTATGATGTAAAATGTAATAGGTATGTTAAAAAAACTCCAAAATCACAAGTATTTCAGTTCCCCAAAATTTTGCAAAGAACGATAGAATCAAAGCGTGTACCTAGACGAAAAGATCAATTCAGAAGTTCAAAGTTAAATGTTTTTCAAGTGAATAAATAGGTTGTAGCGATCCTCCATTAAACGCCTCTTTGTTAAAAAACTAAAAAGATGACACCATCAAAGTGTTGCTTATTGTTTCAACACCAATCAAAAACTGTACTAATTTTACCAAGTAAACGTTCTGGCCCTCATTGAAATTTAATTTCATTGAACACACCAAAAGGTAATAATATCGTAATAACACAATTGAAAAAAAAAACGTCATCAGAGATTTAAATCCCGCGTCATATACAATCGTAAACTAGAAAAGTGACTAAAACATGTAGATGTTCCATTACCAAACCGCTTGTAGGTAAAAATATGTGACTGACTGATAGACTTAACGTGGGGTTCTTATAAAGTGTTTTAATTCATTTAATTGTTTTATAAGCAATTTAATACTTTTGAATATTGATTTTATGTTCTTATGTCTCAAAGTTCAGAAAATATGACGACGATGATAAATAAGCGCATAGCAAATAAGTTTCTTTTACTTTAATTTTTGTATTTTATTTATTTATTACTATATCTTTTAAATAGATTATTCTAAATAAGCATTGTAGGTACAAAGACTATGTATCTTCTGTGATGTAAAACCTATAGGGACGACCGCCATGTTTTTACTATACTCTTTAAGCACTTATCAGTATTTGAACAAATTGTTTTCATAGTAGCAAAGCGGCTTTCCGCAGCCCACTTTCCGCCCCCGCCGGAAACAAGACGTGATGGGTTGCGAACCACACCGCCGACGAGCATGCATGAAAAGATTGATGAATGTTGAGGAAGCGAAAGTGGTATGTCAGGATCGTAGCTAGTGGAAAGACGTGGTTTCTGCCTACCCCGTTGCGAAAGAGGCGTGATTTATATATGTATGTATGTTTTCATAAACGTTCTTATCAATCGGTAGAATAAGTGTCAATGATTTTGAAAAGTTAGTTTTTGGGAAAGGGAATTTTTGACGGAATCTTGAACTGATATGTGGTGGTCTTTGTTTTAATTAATAAACTTATGTTGTTTTGCTCTATATTATGTAATTTTGACCGCCTTTTAGATAATGTAGTTTTTGGTCATCGTGTACAAGTGAAGTAAACAATAACTGGAAACATGCAATATAGATTGCCACAAAACTCCCTGAAAAGTTTTAACAATGGGCCGCCATAATTTTAATGCTATGTTTCAAGATTGAAAGAAAAACAACATCTGACTTGGCTGTATGGTCAAGATACCTTTGCCTTTTCCCTACATGAAAAAAGAAGAAGCCAGGCTTACCAACTTATGGCTTTTATCCCCAACTTTAGGGTGGAAATATTCATTTTGGGCTTTTATAGAGTCCCCAAAAAAAAATAGGGCTATTTTTAAAGGTATAAATAGCAAAGGTACTCTATATATAAATATATATACTTTACTCTATACGAGTTGTTAGTCTGTGATCAAGTTAGTAATAACAGTTTCCTTATTACCTTTATACCTACTTATCTATTACCTTTATAGTTTCATTACCTTAATAAAACGATAAACTCATTTAAGCAATACATGGTATTGTTGGGGCTTTTTAATAATGCATTTAGGGTTATTTCTTTATAATCTTAGGGGTGTTTTGTTTTTTGCAGCTAGTAACCCTGAAATATAACAAAAAAAAAAGTTTTTGAGTAGCACTGATAAATAAGTAATTAGTATTACATACTATTAATAAATAGTAATTAAAAAATGATTTCCATCGAAAGGTGTTTAGTTCACTGTTTAAAACGTTTAAAAAGAATTCATCGGGACTACATTAGTCATTCATTTTCTACGAAGGTGTGTAAATAGACTTACTGAGATTATTATAGTGTAGTGTGATGTATTGAGTGAGATTGGCGTCCGACTTTTTGTAGGCGAGTTACAAACGAGCTTGCACCCGTGCAGGAGCGGCGTCACATGGATGATGTGGGCACTGGTAGTACCGTAGGCGGAGATGAGTTGGCCGTGTGGCCGCGGCGCGTTGTTAGTGGCCTGCAACCGACAGGCGCCTTGCATGCTGGCAACTACTTTGGCGCGGTGCGGCGCTGCGTGCAATTGCAGAACAGAGGAGAAGACCTTACACTCTTTATAGCGGACCTTCATTCGCTCACTACGCACCAGGTAACAATGCTTTATCTCCCACCCGTTATCTCTAAATTTTGGTATAGTCTTTGTGGGTTGGACTTTAGAATTGCTACCGCTGAATTTAATGATGTGAAGGGGCGGGGGAGGGTGAACACTAACTCCTCAGTGAATGAAAAACTTCAGAAATGATGAAGTTTTTGGGATATTTTATTTTTTTATTTTTGGAGTTATATGTGTCTATATGTTTTTAAAATTTGTACATGAATTTTCAACGGATAATTATTACTTTCCTTGTTATGATCATAGTTCAATAATAACCAAACCAATCTTATCACCGTAACAGAAAAATGAAAACATATCACTCAAAACCACAAAATGTTGAAGTAGGTAGTATTTAACGTAAACCAAAGAATAATTATCCAAAAAGTGTAGGCATTGAAAAACATAAGATATTCGAAAATCTTACCTATGTCAGAAAAGTGAACTTTATGTCGACTATTTAAAACTGACATTTGTAATGTCAAGTTTACAAAAAATGTTTTTTAAAACAAAAAAAATCTCAAATTAGATTTAATGAGTTCTAAAAGCTAATTACTAAAATGTAACAAGAATAAATATCTTAAAAGGAACTAAATATGTCTTTGAATATTTTATCAAGCACTTAGAATGACTATGAATTATTATACAATGAAATATTCAGCAAGTGCTTATCTGTCATGAGTAATTCTCGAAATGTGAAATTTAATATTTTCTTGTTTGCACTGTAATATAATATGAGGCTTTTTCTTTACTAGTTTCTATGAGTTATTTATATATCTGGATGATATACAGAATCCACAAGCACTCCACGAAAACACACTTGAGTTAACAGCATATTTGCTGGCCAGCGGAGTGGATCCAGAGCGCTGCATTTTGTTTACACAGTCATCAGTGCCCCGGCACACAGAATTGTGTTGGCTGCTGGCGTGCCTCGCTACACAGGCGCGCCTTGCGCATCTGCCACAGTATAAAGAGAAGTCAGCTAAAATTAAGGAGGTTCCGCTTGGGCTTCTCCTTTACCCAGTCCTGCAGGTGAGCATATATAATTTAGCACCAGCTAGTACTGCTGGAGTAAATACTAAGAAAATGATGTGTGCACACAGGCAGCAGATGTGCTGGTGTACCGAGGTACGCATGTACCAGTCGGGGCCGACCAGCTGCAACACTTACAAATTGCGTCACAGCTCGTACGCACGTTCCGGCACCGTTACGGGCCCGCCTTTCCCACGCCCGTTCCTCTACTTTCTGGTAACTCTCCTTTCACCTGCTCCACATTGCACCATTCAACCACATTAACCATTACTCTGGTCTGCAGAGGATGGCAGTGACCGATTGCGGAGTTTGCGAGATCCTAGTAAAAAGATGTCCAAGTCAGACTCTGACCCAAAATCGCGGATCCTGCTCAGTGATTCAGATGATGTTATACATGCTAAAATAAGGAAAGCGGTCACAGACTTCACGCCTCAGGTGAGGAATATTACAAAAAAAAAGAAATTATAGGCTTTTTATTAGTTTTATTTTTTATTATTTTAATTATATTTATTTATCTTATATTAATTTTTTCTTTTCTTCGTTTCATTTATATTCATAATTTTATTTTGCGTAATTTATTATATCCTAAAATACTGAATTTCTTAAATACTTTCCTGTACTTAAATAAAAACTAATCAGCAAAATTTAAGAGAAAAATCAAGAAAACCTACATAAAATTGAGCACGATTTTTTTTTTGCAAATTGTATCGATTCTACATTAGCCGAAGAAACTTCGTTCCTACCTGGTGTCCCACGACACCACATCTATTTTTTTAACATTCCATAATATATATAATTAACATTGTATTTACGTATCACTAACCATTACGCCGACAAAGCAGTTAGGGTTCGCTATTTGTTCCGACTTACTTAACAAAAATCAATATTTAAGGCTAGCCGTGAGGTGTAGCCTAATGCTAGATAGCCTATATATACTGTTTCTATAAAAATTTTCTATCATTAAAAAAAAGATTTTTGCGAATCTGACTAGTAGTACCAGAGATTAACGTGTTTAAATAAATAAAAAAAACTCGTCCGCTTTATTACACTAGTATAGATTCACCAAAAAAAACTTATTTTTGCATAAAAAACAGGCTAAGTGGTAAAAATTGCCTTTTCTTTTAAACAAATTATAAATTGGCGTCAAAACGCCTTCAAAGATTTTATTGATTCTCCCTCCTACAATTTTTCAGCAATGTAAGCATTGAACTACCTATAAAATGGCGAAAGTACGTAGATAATAATAGTACATACTTCGATTGATTAAATTTCATATGTAAGGACCTATTGGTATATATTGACAATGTAATTCAATAAACACGTGTTAAAGCATTACTTTTGATTGACTGTATAGTTTTTCAAACGTAGCGTCTGTAATTCCATCTTTGTAATATAATCTCATATGTAGCAGTCACAAAAATAAAACCCCGTAGGCCCATAAGACAAACGTCTATTGCTGCCGGCGGGCGGCTATAGACTAGCTTATTGGTTGAAGAAGTTGCATTGCGGTTCTAAACGTATGAAGTGAGAACCGGGCGGACCGCATGCTACAATGTCGCCTAGTAAGTAATTGGTCCTAAATTGTTCCTACTTAGAGCCAAGTGAACTAGTCGTGCACAGGGGTAAGCTACAACAGGTAAAATAAGATACCTCCTATTTCTGTTCCAGAGAATTAACACTTCCAATAACCTGTTAAAAAATAACAGCCTGTTACAATGTAAAAGTGATATAATTATGCAGTAATTTTTGTACAATACATTAATACAAGATAGACGGCAACTCGAAAGAGAAAGAACATAGTATACGCTTGTATTAGAACCAGATAGAAACAAGAGCCCATTTTCGTTCCTTCGTATTCACTATCGACCTAACATATATCTCTCGCCAAAGTTTGTGGCCGGTCTGAACACAGCGAAGAGTCCGAACTTGCGCATGGTAAAGTTTCATAAATAAACGCCAGAATAATATATTATCATGTTATTAGATTTAGATTACATCGTGAGGAAACCATAGCACGGTGGTAGGGCTTTTTCTAATGCCCGCCTGGCTAGCTACCACCCTCAAGTTGAAAATCTGCCGCCAAGCATCAATAGGTGTATTTCGGCAGCTGCGCTTGAGAGCCAGTCTTCCACTAGGTTTAGCGTGTTACCATCTTGGACCACATCGTCATTTAACATCAGGTGAGAATGTGGTCACTATGCCAAACCTATAACGATAAAAAAAGATCATTCATTAACTTTTCACTCACTCACTCGATCGTTCGATCATCAATCAATCAATAAACAAATAAATATATGTCAAAGTGAGAGGGAGAGACATCAGAATAAACTATCGAAGACATCAGAATTTTACTTGATATATCTTTCTTCATTACGGAATAAATCTTGTAGGCGTAATCGGGATTAAGTGCAAGCATTGTAGAGATGTTAACGGTCCGATAATCCATGTGAGCATGATGTCTGTTTATTTGGGGTTGCCCCTCATGGCCTCCAACCTCCCCTATATAGCCACCCCATGCCTCCCATATATCTGATGTCATCGATGCCCGTAGGTGACCTAGTAATTGATCTTGAACGTCCTTACGATCCGTCAGGCTCCAGCCAGAATAATCTTCGGGTTCCGACTTAGTTGGTGGTCTCGTACAATCTTAGGATCCAATGTTAATAGAGGTCTTCACGTAGGAGGGCTCGAGCTGAAATCATCTTTCAAGCTCGTCGTTGTCTGCTTGTGTGGTTGCGTGGCTCACAGAGCACACCTGTAGCGAGCGCGCGGCGTCATCTCTACTTGCCTTTCATTTATTTTATATACGCCGTATTTTTGAATACCTGACAGGATCTGTTACCTGGATGTTAGGAGACATGATTTCTTTTTAAATAATGACATGGACATGATTCTTTGATATATATTATATAATATTTATTTCATAAATAAATCAATATTATAGAAGTAAAATATATAGTAATAAACACCCTTACGTTAGAATAGAGAACAGCAAAATAAAACAGTTCTCACTCCGAACAGACTAGTGTGGGGAACATGTAGGTACCTAGTATTTAGTAACAGGTTTTTCAGTTTACAGATAACAGTCCCAAACTCTGTTGCGTAGTTCCCGCTCTCGCAAAGTTTACGTCTGTTTGTCACACCGATCACATTGTAGTTAAGAGTAGTTCTAAGAGATGACGCTAGGTTTTTTGTCCTATAAACGCGTCTGGCAAACCTTTACAATTGCATAGGTAAGGACTTAATATATTCCATAGCAAAGATAGGACGGAAAGGAGCACAAATAAAACAATAAGATTAGTTGTTAAAAAAGGTATTATTAACGGCGCAGGTGACGTTCGAGCCCGAGACGAGGGCCGGCGTATCTAACCTCGTGATGCTGCACTGTCTCGCTGCGGACAAACTGCCCGAAGAGGTGGTGCAGGAAGCGGAGGGACTCACGACGGCGCAATACAAGCGCGAGGTGGCGGCGGCGCTGGAGCGCGCGCTGCGACCGGTGCGGGAGCGCGCGGCCGGCTTGCTGCGGCGGCCCGCCCTGCTGCGGGACGTGCTGCGGGTGGGCGGAGCGCGCGCGCGACTCCGCGCCGACGAGGTGTACGCGGACGTGCGCGCACGCGTCGGTCTGCCGCACTAGTTAGTGATGGTGCGGCGGGTGCGGGTGCGGGTGCGGCGGTAGCGGCTGCAGCGCGTGCTCGAGGTGCGCTTGCGGCGTGTGTGACGCGTGTGTCGGGTGTGACGCGTGTGACGCGTATGACGCGTGCGTAGTGTCGCGGTGACGCAGGTGCGCGAGCAGATCGCGCAGCAAGTCGACGGCCTGCGCGACCGCCTCGGCTTGTTTCTCGGCGGCGAGCGCGCTGCGCATAGCGGCCTCGGCGAGCAGTTCCTCGGTGGAGAGACGCGGAGGAGGCTCGACGCCGGCCGCGGACTCCTCGGAGCGCATGTCGTCGTCGAGCTGCGGCTTGCGCTCCTCGTCCGAGTTGCTCGGCCGCCGCGTCTTCCCGCCTGACACAATCACATCATCCCACAGTTACTTTACCAATTCTGGACATATTCATTTATTACTTGTCTTGTACAGAACAATGTAAGAGTTACAATGTAAATATACAGCCTGTGAGTATAACCTTGCCTTGCATGAAATTATTGATACTTCGGCATATGAACATGTCGATATGTTCACGGAGAGCGCGGGCGCGGCCTGAGGCTGGCGAAAGTATTAACAGGTCATTGTTCTTTTGTTTAAGATATTTGTATATAGAAATATTTGTACTGAAACTAGAAATCTGGATTTGTTATTTATTTATTTATTAATATGGATGACTAACAGCTTAATAACAAAATAAAAACAGCAAAGGAGCCTGTTAGCTAATAACAAGTCATCACATATAAAACCTGTACAAGTTATAAAAAATGTGAACAACTAAACTTACACAACTATCATTAATACTAATAGTAACCATAATTAAAATTTACACTTCACTTACTTATGAAAAAAAATCAAGACTTAAGCACCTTCTAGCCGAAACCACAGATAAGTGAAAAGGATCGAGATTATGCTGATTACACAACTCATTAAAACGTTTACTTGCACGCACTATATAAGAGTTTTGCCTGTAGTTAGTTGAAGAAAAAGGAACATGTAATGAAGAATAAAGACGAGTTACTTTTCCCGGAGCATTAAAATAGAGCTTTCTTAAAAGATCAGGACAGTCAATATCATTATTTAAAATTTTTAACATAAAGATGAAGTCATTAATTTCACGCCTGTTAGATAGAGGTAATATATGGAATTCCTTACAAAGATTAAAATAATTAATCGATTGATAGGACAATTTCAGATGGAAACATAGATATTTAAAAAATCTCTTTTGTACCCTCTCAATATGCTCAATATACTTGTGATAGCATGGATTCCATATTTGAGACGCATACTCGAGATGGCTTCGTACAAAAGTGCAATAAAGGATTTTTAATGTCTTGGCTTTTGTGAAGCATTTAGATAATCGCATTATAAAACCTAAAGATTTAGAAGCCTTACTTACAATTGCATCTATATGAGATTCAAAAGTTAATTTAGAATCATGATGCACACCTAGATCTCTTACTAAGTTACATTTAAGGAGAGTTTGGCCGCATAAAGTATAAGCTGAATCAATGACAGAACGCTTACGAGAATATGTAGTTACTGAGCATTTTTCAGGATTAAGATCTAATTTATTCATCTTACAGTAAAACTCTAGACGACTAAGATCATTCTGTAAGACTGTAATGTCATCATGTGATGATATGGATGCATAAATTTTCATATCATCAGCGAAACACAAAAATCTAGAAAAATTGAGCCATAAACTAATATCATTTATATAGATTGTGAATAAAAGCGGACCAAGCAATGATCCCTGAGGAACTCCACTAGGGACAAAGACCCAACTCGACATATAATTTGATCATTATAACGTAACTTCATTGCAATATTTCTGTAGGATAATATAATTATTTAGAAAATATTTATTTCATGTTTTTACATGTATGGGGCAAGCTACGAGTATATGTAGTAGTAGTGAGTATCATATATACGTACATTCCTTTTTTATTTTTACATAACTTAAACGAAATTTCTCATACTAAATTTCATTAAATTCAGTTCAGTAATGTGCAAACTGACAGATGGACAAATTTTGTTTTTAAACTGTGGAAATGTTCTCTGGACATTTTCAAACTTAATTTAAGTCCTCTTTAATCATAATGTATTGATTTTCATCAAAAATAATCCGTAACTTCCTTATTACTAGCCTGTAAATTCTGAAAATCATTTAATTTTATGTTAAAAAACAATTTAAAAAAAAAAACAATTATGAGGACAATATAGTTGGTAGTTCAGGACAAATTATTTGAAAACTAACTATATATGATTGTTATTTTGATTTCCTTATCAACTAACATACTGATGGAACAGCAAAACGTTAAGAACGCTCCACTAATACAACCTGATAATGTATTTTTACTACCTCTACATATAAAACTTGGTGAAACCAAAAAACTGAACTATAATGGGTAGTTTCTGGAATGAAAAATTGTCCAAATGGGTGTAATTTAAAAAATAATTACTTTTAGTGCTATCTTTAAAATTTATCCACTTGCTATACCGGGGCTCCACATTAATATGACTCTTTTCTACGGACACTTCATCATACATAGAGATGATTCTGCTTAGAGATGAACACAGTGTAAAGCCTGACCGGGAATATAAAAAAATCCCCATATTGCAGAAACTGTTACTTTTACTTGCAACCGTAAAGCTTAACGTCATTTGAGAATTGCTGTCGAAGGAAAGTGTGAATATTTCCTAGCGAGTTTAGTTGAGTTTTTGTGTTTAAATTAATTAAACTGCCGAACAGAATACATAGTGTTGAAGTTTGACATATGACTTATTTTATGTTGGAAAAATCGAAAGGTTTGTTGGTTTTGGAAGGTTTGGTTTGAAACATCATGACTTAGTTGTTGACATGACAAGTACGTAATATACAGTCGGCTTGAAAAAAAAATGGTTTACGGTTTTTTTATTAAATAATTTATCCAAGTTTTTTATTATTGTTTTAATATTTGTATTACTGTTATTGAATTCTCCGGCTTCAATCATGTGACGGTTACACTTTTTTTTTTTATTTAGGTTTACATGGTGAACTTACAGCTAACAAAATAACACATATATAAAGAAATATATTAAAGAAGGCTATTTAAAAATTCACACATATCCATTAATTCAAAATGGTCTTCCAAAATTGAAAATGGTTATCCAATGCTATAATTTCTGCTAAGGCTTCATGAATTTGCATATAATATGGGTTATCGATAATATATATAGTTTTTGTTGATCAAGAGATAATTCACTTTTAAATAAAGAACAATGAAAAATGATGAAAAGCAGTTATTTAATTATTTTATTCATGAAAACAAAAACAAAACTAATTTAAGAAAAAGTTAACAAGTCTTCATTTCCAAGTCTTATTTAACTCTGTGGTAAGTTTTAATATATTATGTGCAATTAATTATTACAAGAGATATGCTTTATATAGAGATAGCCAAGAAGAGGCATCCGCATGTGCACCTCTTCCACAACTGTGTAATGTAATACTATAAAGTGTCATGGCTAAATTTACATACACAAATATGAGATTGTTATGAGACAAACCAATGCTAGGTCACTCCTTATGAAAATATTGAATTATGATTTTTTATGATATTAATAATATGATGAAAAATTAGTTGGTGATTGAAATAAATGGAGCGAAAATATAGAAGATACCTGGTTCACAGTCGCGCTGCCCGCTGTTAAAGATATTCTGCACGCGTTCCTCGGTACCGGTGAGATCACCCAGTGCGCCAGCCGCCGCCGCCTTCTTGCGCGCCTTGTATTTGATGTCCGCCCAGTACTGCGAATAGGGGTGACAATTAATAGCGCAGAGAAATTACACGTCAGACACTTGGCTGATTTACGTACACGGCACCACTTGTCGGGCGACTTCCTGGCGCCGCCGCTGTCGACAGCCGCGGCGTTCAGTCTTTCGGCTAGTAGCCGCCACAGCTTACTTGCGCTGAATCTAGAGTAGATCGATTGTTTACCCGCCGCAAAATCTGGATGATCTTCCATAAACGACAGTAACAGATCTAATTGGTCAGAGCTCACTTTAGGCCTGGTTAACCCGGCACTCATCTCTGCTTCGCCGACACATTATCCAGAAACGCCTACTCTAAGGTGGCACTGCTCCCAAGGCTTAATATTTTACGAATGTTTATTTTTCTATTCAATTTATAAACACCCACTGTTCGACGGTCACTGATAGCACAGACTACTAAGTAGGGATATTCACTTAACATCGATATATCGCATTTATTCGATGTTTTAATTATGATATATCATATAGGTTCGTTGTTTTGACAAACATATATTTTATTCGATATATTTATATAGAAACATCGAATATTTGCTTTTTTTCGAATCTATTAAAAACAATAATTTTAACACTACTTAATGACTTAAATTTTAAATAAGTTTCATTAACATAGTGACATTTGTGAGTGACCAGCTTAATTACCTAATCTATCCTGACAGATCGATCGTCCATTCACTCTTCATTATATTTACTTTCACTCACTCTCATTCTTCTTGCATCGTCTTCTGCTGTTTGGTTGGCTATAACGCAATTAAATCATTGTTTTGTTTGTTTATCTAAGACAAGTTTATGTAAGACTTTTACTTAGTACTACAATTAATTACCCTAAAAGAACTGAGTTAATGCATCATCTGATAGCTAGTTCGAAGTTGAAAAGGAATTTCATATTATATTTCTGAACCTAACCTCTACTCGTTTGTGACAGTGTTTTATTTGGAAGATATAACATAATGATATTTTATATTATCATACATTTCATAATAATAAATATATTTCCTATTTTATTTTTATAAATGCTATATCATTATAATGGAGTAAGTAGTTATTCGAAATGTTTTGTAGCACTACTTATGTGCATTGCTAGAAATAATTTATTTAGTGTATTTTTCATTTAGTTTTTAAACTTGTAAACAAATTAACTCAATAGTGATGTGACAATACAGCCACATCTCAGTCATCTCACCACTACATAGTAATACAATTATATTCAAGTAACACTCATAAAAAATCACTATTATTATAGTTTAGCTATGTTACTCTGGTCTCTGATTCTACATTCACACATACAAAATCCAAGGACCACAAACTGCGCGTTTCACTGGAAAAAGGTAATATTATTTTTTTGTGAAAAGTATACGATATTAAAAAAATATCAATGTTTTATAGCGATATATCGATAAACATCGATGCTAGGATCCGATATTTTAAATCGAATATAAATATCGATATATTTTTTAAGTGGACACCCCTACTACTAAGAGGAGTAATTACACAGAGTAATTAATGCAACACAGAGTACGTAAAATAAATTCAATGCACTCTGTGGTAATTAGGGATGGCGATCTGAGATCAATAAAATTAATAGATGAATCAATTTATAGGCCAATAACATCTATTTCTTAATCAATACTGGATCGATCCTGTGAAAATATATTTCAACCTAGAAAATGGAGATTCGAATGTTCTGTTTAGATAAGATCCATACAATTAATTAAATGTACCTAAATGCATGTAAAGAAATGACAGTATTGGCAGTATGAACAATTTTCAAAACAAAACACCGGTTTTGGGAATGACATCAGATATGATGGCAACTGAAACCAATTTTAAAAAACTATATACTGTAGAGATCCTTGCACGGGACTCCTGGGTTAACGGTGAGATAACGTGGAAAGCAGGTAGTCTTCTATGGTACACCGACGGCTCCAAATCTGGACATAAAGTAGGCTGTGGAATATATGTGGTAGCGACCTAATTTTAAGAAACATATTAAACTCGGTTGTTTCGCCTCCCTCTTCCAAGCAGAAGTGTACGGGATACTTGAGTGTGCCGATATCAGTCTGCAAAAGGTCTATGTTAACCAAACGATTTATATTGAATCAGATAGCCAGGCCGCTCTCTTGGCATTGGACTCAGATTCGACTGAATCGAAGCTAGTGGCCAATTGTGTGGCAATGCTGAACAGTCTGGGTGAAAATAACAGACTAATCCTGCGATGGGTCCCGGGGCATGCAGGAATCCTAGGTAATGAATCTGCGGATGAACTTGCAAGAGCTGGAGATTTGGAGGAACAGATCGGGCCTGAACCATTCTGTGGTATCCCTAAAAGCCTAGCTCGATTGATCTTGAGGAACCATTACAATCAAGAGGCAAAAAAGTTCTGGTATAATCTGCCAGGTCAACAGCATTCCAAAGATCTCATCGAGGCGTTTAACCTGCGTAGAACTGGAGAAGCTCTGATGCTTAGCAGGAATCAACTAAGGGTTTTAGTGAGGGCACTCACTGGACACTGTGGTTTGAACAAACATATGTTCAACATTGGTGTCCGAGATACAGGAGATTGCAGATTTTGCGAAAGTGCGGATGAAACTCCAAAGCACCTCCTGTGTGAATGTGACCCACTAAAATCTAAACGCAACCAGATTCTGGGCGGGTACGTGCTACCCCCGGAAGAAGTTCAGCTGCTCTCTGCTAAAAAAGTCCTGCAGTACATTAAGGCTATAGGATTAGATGGGGAGCTTTAGTAAAGTCGAGCGATCACAATAGATCTAATTGGTCGCAGTGATACAGGACAAGCCTGCTTAGCCCCCTTTCAGAATAATAATAATATTATAATGAAAATTTTCCGCCAGTGTTATCGCAACGTGTAAACAAATAAGTATTTGCAAGTTGCATAAATAATAATGAATGTTCCGAATTTACGATTACAATCCTTGAGTGTGTTAGATTAATTTGTATTATATATAGATAAACTTTAGTATTCAATCCTCGAAAATTTTGGTAATAAACTCTTCAAAAATCGAATTGTACTTATGTAATTCCATATAGAGTAAGATTAATACAATTAATAAAAATAAAACTAATATTATATTAAAATTATGTAAGCCTTTTCAATGTCTCTAAATCCTTCACAAGAATGTATGGACATGTATCATCTTTACGCATAAAAATTTTGCCCCCGCGTATCCATACATATTTAAAATGAAGTTCCTTGCCTTTTTGTCTGGCTGCAGCAAGTAATGATTTATTTTCGGATGAGAGATGTTCTGTGATATATATAGGCGAAGATTTAGTGCCTCCAATTCCTAGATCACAAGACTGTTATTTATTTTTTGGATTAATGTATGTGTAATCATAACGGCGGTTAGTAATGTATCACGAAGGCGAAGACTGCTCAATTTTACAAGTATGGAGCGAGGACGAGAACTCCGATATTTTCTTAGCAATCCGAGAGCAGTAGTGTATATCACTTTCTGATATCGGACATTTTAGCACCCTGCCGAGTTGTTCCACGATTTTTATTGTTTTCTGATTTCGATTTAGGGATACATTATATTTCCAGGTTGTTGGCTCTACTTAATTGATCCATTCGATTAAAACGAATAGTTAAGTTGCGAACTAAGGTTTAGAGAGAGTTGTTTTCAACTTCTAATATATTAATCTTCTTAAAATTTACAATACATTCCATCTTTAATTCCCTAAGAAAGGTGGATACTAGGTCCCGTAGTGGAAGGAGGTTTCGCGCGTTAAAGAAAGAGATGTTGAGACCCCTAGGTTTAATGCGAGCCATTTCTAATTGGTGTGTTCAAAGCTGCAGCACGGGACACACGCTGGAGCGTAGCCGTCAGCTGGGGAAAGCGTTTGATCGCTTCAATAATACCGTACTCAGTGCCGCAAGGATCATACGCTAGCACTTCTTGGAAGTCGTGCTCGAGAAGTAGCATGGCCATGTAGTCCAGGCCGAAGCGTTGACTACCGAGCGGGGAGGCCTGAGCCTTGGGAGGTTGCGGGCGGGGAATGGGTCCCCATGCTGCCTGAGGGGCTCGCATGGGCGGAGGAGGCGCGCGGGGCGTGGGTGCGGTTGCCACCGGGGCGCTGGAGGCATTGTATTTATCACAAGAAACCTAACACGCTCGTCACTCCCTTCGGTCGCTCCTCGCTACCTATTTGTTGACAAATGGCTAACAATTTGCATAAAACCTTAGTATCCTCGGATTATCGAAGTCCGTAGTGCATAAATATTCTGTCAGGAAAGCAGCAATCAACATGCGTTGTATGTGCACTGAACGGTTGGGAAAGCGGTAATTGATGTCCGTAGAATATGCAAAGGTCAATCGGGAAGTCAGATAATTGATATCCAGAATACAATAATCGAAGTCCAAAATAAGCAAATCAGTTGTTAGGGAAAATCGGGCAAACAAAACAAAGTCGAGTGGCCAATTAACATAGATTATATTGAGTTGCCAACTCATGAAAATTATGGAAATGTAGTAACAATTTCTAAGAATTAACAAAATTAATTATTATATTAGTGTATTGTTTAATTATGGTTTTTATTTTTATGTCTTTGTATATATTTATTTTTTTCCTAGCAAACTATTAAGAATTCTTTAGTGTATGCTATTGGTAACTTTTTAAACTAAAGAAAGTTACAACTTTGTCACAGTTTGTAAACTATTGTAGTATTTGTTCATCTGACAACACTAATTATATGTCATTTCCGAGTTTTGTAAGTTTTGAGGTTAAGAAAGTTTTTATTCATTTTCTCGCAAACGCCCCGTTTACCTTGTAATGGGACTAGTTACGTTATAATCGGGGACCAATTCTCTATCTACTTCAACCACTTTTAACCCCGAATTCGTGCCGCACGATTCTAAATCCAACCCTACCACAGTGTATACAGGTAAGTTAATATGGTAAATGAAGATGTAAATTTATAGTATGATATCCTCTTGGCATTCTGTCACTGTACGGATTATACCTAAACGCTAGACTACCACCTTAGTATAATTGCATTGTATTATTTGTATTTAGCGCCTACAAGCAAAGGTACTGTATTTACATACGTAATAGGTAGTATCCTATCAGTACAGGGTAGTTTATCAGTCCGTGACTGTACCCGCGTTGGATCTTAGACCAAGTCGCCTGAATTTGCCGGTGCTGAGAGTTCAGAGGGCTTTAGGGGGTCCGTCTAATACCTCCCCATATAAGTTTCGCCGCCAGAAATAAATCTAGATATTAACTAGACTAGACTTAGACAAGCAAATGCGCCTAATTGTACGAAATTATTGTTACTTTGGGTGAGTTCGAGTGTCTTTTATGCTACAGCTGTCAATATTTATTTTATAATAAATCGGCACAATGACTTTACTGTCCTTTTTGGTTATCACAGTACAATCCAAATACAACGGTGACCACCGAGAGATCGAAATCCATCAGTGGTCGCCGGCCTGCATAAATATCTCTTAACGTTATGCTTGAAGGGCCAGATGTCATAAGGAGGGAACACATTGGCTGGTAGATGGTTCCACAGTTTCAACATATGACAGTCTCCCACTTCGACAACTTGGCTAAACTTTCAGACACCATTTTTTTATGACTTGGATATGTTTTTGGACAATGATTTGTTATACTGTACGACTTTGACTTCTCTGATATTTTTACACTAAATTTGCATTTACAAATACTATAAATTATAATCTTAAAAAAACGGGATGCTATAGTTTTACATAAGGTTCAGCCATTCAAAAGTAAATAGGTAGCAAGGAGTAAACTATTCTTCCCCGCCTCCCTCATTAAGGCGACTTATTTTAAGATTTTAACCTTAGTTTTTTTTAAGTAACTCCTTTGATCTTCCACATAGGTGGATATAATATGGTACCAATACAAAAAAAAACAATATTTAATATTTTATCTGTCTGTCTGTTTGTTCTGGTAGCACTGATTTTGACGCGACTTTCACTGGGAGGTACCTGATGTTATAAGAGGTAAGCCTTTTTATCTTTAAAATAACCAGTGGTCTATCACCGTGAGCGGAAGTGGTGTCACCACAATACCGACGGAACTCTTTAGTCCACACGAGCGGAGCGGCAGGCACAGCTAGTTAAACATAAAGAGAAAAAGGTGAGTAATCCCTAATTAAGGTCAATAAATAAATCAAATAAGGAGACTACTGAAAAGTTTTATTGGCAAATACTCAAATAAGGTAAAGCTTTCCAGATGATATTGTTATTAAATTTGTAAATTAATTAAAAAAAAATTTAGTGTTTTGTTTGATTGTTTGTTTGTTTAAATACTTTAATCTCTCAACCAACCAGTCGGATTCGAATATTTATTTTTTTATATGATAGCCAGATTCATGAGGAATAGTATAGACTATATAGCATTAGGCTACACCTCTCAGATAGCCATAAATATTGATTTTTGTTAAGTAAATCAGACTTAAACATCGCACCCGAACTGCTTTATCCTCGTGCACTGGCATAATGGTTAATGATACGTAAAAACAATGTTCTAACAAAATATTGCTCTTTAGTACATCTAAAAATAGTCCTGTATACCATATGTCTATCCAGTGTTGCCAACCCCAAAAAACTAAAAAACAACAACTTGCCAAAAAAAAACAGTAGGTAAAGTAAAAACGGCAGATTTCATACTTTTGCTCATATAATTAAACAATAAACAATTTTCTTAATTACATACAAGGACTTACATACATTGTTATATTAATAATCGCAACAACAAAAAACAAAAATGATAGTAAAATTATTTTTCAGTTCCATTCTCAATTAACTCATCTTCAGTAATTTCACACTGATTATTATTTTTAAAATCATACATATTTTTGTTGAATTTCTTCATGTGCCTTTCTGTGACTTCAAATGAATAGCAATCGGTTATTTTGGATTTAGTGTGTAATACTCCTTTAATAGTTGTAGTCGATATTCTGTTGCGTAATTTGGTTTTCATAATATTTATAGCAGAAAATAACCTTACCACGGTGGCGCTGCTATGTGGTAGGCACAAAAGTTTTTTTACCAATTCACACAATGTGGGGATGTTTGAGATTCGTCTCCATTTCTTAATTCGTGTACATGTTTGTTTGTTTGTTTGTTCAAAAGTCGAAAATATTGGGAATTTTGTTTTGGTCAAAAGATAAATCGACATTTCTTAACTTTCGTCATTCTCTATCGTAACAGTTCGTGTATACCACATTTTTTCTGTCACAATTACACGCAGAACAAAAAAAAGGTGTGTGTGCGATTCACACACGATAGAAGTGAAACTTCATTTTAAAAGATATTTTATTTAAACAGTGTGCAATATACATACACATGGACATTTACTCTCTCGCTCTGGCTCACACAAAGAGGGGAGACCGATAATGTGCGTTAAACGTTTAACATTTAACGTTTAACGCTTAGAAGTCGCATAAGAAGTTTCACTTAAATAAAATAGGTCTCACCTTTAGTGCTTTTCTTTAACCAGCCATTGAACCTATCATCCTTTAATCAAGAATTTACGAATTTATGTTCATATTTCACATTTTTTTAGGAGTATTTTTTCTATTCGATGTGACTCATTTTCCCAAATACGTTGAAAATATTGTTTTTTAAGGTCACATTTATATTTCTCCAATTCATAGTTTGAAAGCTGTTGTGACTATAACCTATAACTCAGTACGCAATACAATAGGCCTGTAGCTGTCATTCTTACTACTGGGACTGGGATTTCCCCGTGCATAAAAATATGATTGTCAATCACATTAAGTGATTCACATATAATGTGGTCGGGGATTCCCTGATGGGGAATTCCCTCGAATCCCGACAAGAGAAGATACTGCCATCTAGTGTCATTGCATTTTATTACGTAGGACGTAGTGGTTATCAAAAAATGTTTGCATAGTGTAATAGGTGGCGCTCAAGAACGCTAGTTGAAAAACAGTAAAAATTAAGAATGAAACAGAAAACAGGGACGTCAATGTGAAAACTGCAAATCTACTGTTAAAACAGTAGGGTTGGTAACAGTGTGTCTATCTCTTATACATAAACCACAATAAGGTCAAAATCACATGTTTTTTAATTGAAAATTAAGAAATTTATGTGCTTTATTATTAGCAACATTACATGACATATTAATCTTTATGAACGATAGTTACCTAAACATCAAGAAAATTTATAGCATGTTAGCTTTGGTCTTTATAGCATGTTATTTGGACTTTTTTTTTTGTTACTGTTAGCCTTAGGGGCCCTGGAGCCTTTACGGCTTTTACAGCTTTACCGGGCTTGGGGAAAGCTAAGCAACAACATCCCAGGGTGCCAAAGTAGCCGAACCTCGGCTCGGACTGTTGCGCGTATGCAATTAAGTCGCGATCTGACTAAATCCCTATCATTCGATCTAAACTAACTATACATATATACATGTTTATGCCCCCTGGGAGGAGGGAAGGAACATGTGTATGTGTATTTAGTGGTCTGAAAATTTTTGTCTAATCTAACTAGGCAAAAAAAGAAAAAAAAAGGTCCCTTACAGAACCTATGTACCTGTGTGTTGTGCATGTGTGTATAATGCAGTGTCATGTATGGCTGTGAAAGCTAGTGAATGTAGAGTCACTGTATCGCGCGAACGGCTGCTTGACTCAAGGGCTCCATGCCGATGGATCGGACCTAGGCTTGAGTTGCCGCAGAGGAGGGCGGTCGTGGCGGGTGTGCGGGAGCGAAGTTAACCGTACGTCCCCTGCGGAGGGAACGGTGGTTTCGCGGGCGTGGGCGCGAGCACGCATATGTTGCGGGAGCGGACGCGTAGAAATTGTTAGCGTTCTCGATGTCGTCATCGGGATCGACAAAGAGATTTCGCGGACGGTGTTTATAACGTTTGGCAACGGGGATCGAGTTGTCTGGGACGTAGTTCACGGTGGATTTTACGAGCGGGTTGGGATGATTCGAAGCGCTATCGAAGTATCTCCTGGTGAGATATTTCACATAGGCTTCTATCGAGGGAAGCCTCATGTCCCTGTGCAGGTCCATGTTCCTAACGAAGGCTGGAGGGTCAAGCAGGCGACGGAGAAACCGATTTTGGACTCTTTGCATGCGGGCAAAGTTATGTTTGGACATATGTGCGAACGCGGCGCAGCTATATGTCAAGATCGGACGGACGCACATCTTGTACAGTGTGAGCTTATGACATTTTGCTTATCGAACTGAGCAAGGGTCGCAAGCGGGAAAGGATCCAGATGGCCCTATTCCTGACTATAGTAACGTGTGCGTTGAAGTTAAGCTTCGAGTCGAGGGTGACACCCAGATATTTAGTCTTGGTGGCCCAAGGGATATTCGTACCGAATAATGAGAGGGGTCCTACCGTGCGTGGTAGTTTGCATGTATGCGGTTCGAACATAATCGTGGCGCTCTTTACCGGATTAATAGCTATTCGCCACGTTCGAAACCACTCCCCGAGAGTGGTTACGGCACGTTGGACTGCGCAGGCGAGATTTTTTCTGTGTCTGTTTGACGCATATATGACTGTGTCGTCAGCGTAGAGCCCTACCTCGACCCCGGGGGGCTTCGGGAGGTCGCTGACGTACAGATTGAAAAGGCAAGGCGCCAGAATGGAACCTTGCGGGACGCCTGAGCGTATAGGATGGGCGGTAGATAGTACTCCTTCCACTCGGTAGTGGAAGGTGCGGTCGCGTAGAAAATCGTGAACTAGATGAACTAACCTATCCGGGACTTCTAATTTATGTAGCTTGTGGACTAGTCCGGCATGCCAGATCTTATCGAAGGCCATAGCTACGTCGAAAAAGACCGCAAGCGTACGGGCGGGGGCGATACTACTTTTGGCAAAGTTGCTCGTGATGTGCTCCGTGAGGCGGTGCACGTGATGTCGAGCGCCAAAACCGAACTGTTCGGGAGGCTATAGATTTTTAATATCTATAACGGTTTTGAGACGGTTCAGAAGGAGCCGCTCGTAAAGTTTCCCTAGTGTGTTTAATAGGCTGATCGGGCGATAGCTATCAGGAAGCGAAGCTTTTTTGCCGGGCTTGTGAATACCTATAACTATGGCTTTTTTCCAGACGGGTGGAAAATAGCAGTGGGCTATGGCTACATTGAAGATGCAGACCAAAAGAGCTATGAGGTGATCGGGAAGAAGTTTAAGTACTTCATTCCTGATACCGTCGGGGCCAGGGGACTTTCTAAGCTTAAGGCCTTTAATAACAGAACAAATCTCGTCATGCGTGACTGGGGTTAACGTTTTACGCGGGGGGAATCGTCGTTAGTTCCTGAACGGCGGTCTCGATAGTTTCGATGTGGGCAGTGTCTACGTTGTCGCAGTTTGGAGAGCACTGGCTCTCCAAGCTTGCGGCAAGGCATTCTGCCTTATCGTCGCTATCGAACGCGGGTGAGAGATCGGGGCCCCTTTCGAGGGGCGGCATCAGGGCGGAAGCTTCTAACTTCAGAGAGCGGGCGAGGTTCCAGTAAGCCAGGTGGGACGGCTTGAGACCCTCTAGGAGGTTATCCCACCGGTGACCTCTGTACTCGCCGATGCGAGTTCTAACCTCTTTCTGAAGTCGCCGTAACCTACGGGTGTTATCCCTCGTCGGATAAGAATCGTGTGCACGTGTCGCGGCGTTCTTTTCCGTGATTAACGCTCGTAAGCCGGGGGGAGTATAAAACGGCGTTTGTTCGCCGCTTGCAACTCTCTCGAGGCCTCCCTTACACCGGTTTGGAGGTAGTCGACCAGGGAATCGATCGCTAAGTCGGCGTCTGCTGTTGACTCTAATACGTCGAGGATCCTAGCTAAGCTGGACGGGATCGCGTTATCGGTTAGGTAACGATTTAAGATCGCGTAGTCAACTACCTTGACTTTTGGTGGACTGGGGTTGAACGGTTGCCCAAGTTGTAAGATAACCGGGCGGTGATCGGAGTCCAGTTCGTGTACGACTTCTATAAGTCGTAACCGAAGTGAGACACCTTTGAGGAGGGCTATGTCAAGTACTGTCGGTTGACAGTTATCTTGAAAGTGCGTGGGCTCTAGCGGTGCTATGACGTCAAAGCCGAGCACATCGCATAGTAGGTCGAGTATAACCCCGTTAGGGGTGTTACGCGAGTTGTTGAAATGGGTGTGACCGCTATTGAGGTCGCCTGCTATTATGACGGATTGACCGAGTGAAAGTAGCGCCTCCAGATCGGACTGAAGGAGTCTTTTACTCGGGGAGAGATATGCAGAGACAAGCGTGATTGACGGATGGCCAGTCATGCTTATTCTACAGACGGATTATTTGGACATGTACTCATGACATGTTTGGGAGATAATGTAAAATTAAAATAATTTAACGCTCGGCTCGGGTCTCTGCTGTAGATGTAGTAGCGCGATCGAGCTGTATGAGTTGTGATGCACAACCTGGCCACCCGGTAAAAAATAGTGTTTATATTGAAGTATTATAAATGATCAATCATTGATTTCTTTTACATTAAATGCAATATGTAAATAGATAAATCACAAGTTACACGCGAGTTCTTATTAAAACTGTCTTTTTTTTCGTTAATACACTGTGAAAATATTAAAAATAATATTATAGTGTATATTTTAATTAACAATACGTATTTTATGTGTTGGTTTTCAGCTAAACATCCATTTTTTATTTTCAGTACACAATATATATATAATTTTAATACGCTTTTATTAGCTTCATTTGTAACTACCAAACAATGTAATAAAATATCGGAATTCAATTTTAATCTACTTATAATTGCTGTATCGAAATGAAATATATACAATATAATATATACAAATATATACATTCAGTCAAAAAAGTATCGGAAGTAGATGATGTGTTTATGTTTTTCATTTTGGCGCGGAGTTTGATTTGCATCTGTCATTTAGATTAAATACAGTGCTGTTTTTAGTTAGACTATATCTAGTGTATATTGCGAATTTGATAATGGACAAAAACATCGAAATAAAGAGTTTGCCTTAAATTTTGCATCGCCAATGGAATTTCGTGTTCGGAGACACTGAAAATGTTAGAGAAGGCTTACTGTGAATCGACTTTATCAAAAACACGTGCTTATGAGTGGCACAAAGCTTTCAAAAGCTGTTGAGATATGCTGGAAGACTTGCCTCGCTCTGGTAGGTTATCAACGTCTTCAACTAAAGTTAACATCACAAAAGTAAAATAATGACTGAAAATCCTCATTCAATTATGAGAGAGATAGCCGCTGAACTTTCTGTGTCTCACGAGTCGATCCGTATCATTTTAAATAATCACTTGGGTATGAAACATGTTACCGCTCAGCTAGTCCCAAAAGAGAAGAATTTTCTCCAAAAACTCAATCGCATAAGAGTTGCTGAGGACATACTGGAACGAGTCAATTCTTACTCAACATTCTTGAAACGCATTGTTACTGGTGACCAGACGTGGGTTTACGAGTTTGACATGCAAACTAGTCAACAAGCTTTAGAGTGGCGCCGCGCAACTGAACCGAAACCGAAAAAACCACGTCAAAGTCGATCAAGAGTCAAAATCATGTTGACTGTTTTCTTTAATTATCGCACTTATTTATGCACTCGGAATTCTTGCCAGAAAGTCAAACGATAGATAAAGTATATTATTTGAACGTTATGCGCCGTTTAAGAGAGCAAATTCGACGAAAAAGGCCAGATTTGTGGAAAGAAAATTATTGGATTTTGCACCACGATAATGCGCCTTCGCCGAATCTCGTCGACGAATTTTGACGAGTCCAATAGTTTGGGCTTGGTAACGAGGGTCTGGTGATGGAGCTAGGAGATGGATCGTTCAAGTCTTCAGAGACTACTAGTACACCGCTCGACTTTTTTATTTATTTAGCAACCAAACAGCATACGTGTTTCTATAAAATAACACAATTTATTGAATAACTAAAGCCACACAGTTATAACATTGGTATAAAACAATAATATTAGGTCTTTACCTATGAAATTGCCGTTTTGTATGAAAAAATTTAATCGATGTTTTTTCATGTATTTTTTATTTGTATTAATCGAAGTAATCACCCATGCAATCAATGCATCTTTGCCAGCGCAGTGGCAGTTTATTGATGCCCTTCTTAAAAAAAATCAGCTGGACGGGAGGCAACAAATTCTTCAAAGGCATTTTGTACTGCCTCTCGGGTATTTAATTTTTTTCCCGCCAAGGAGTTATCCAAATTCTGGAAAAAGTAGTAGTCTGTAGGCGCAAGGTCTGGTGAGTAGGGCGGATGACGGAGAACTTCCAACCCCAGTTCTTGCAACTTGGAGACCGTCTGTTGTGCAGTATGAGGTCGCGCGTTGTCGTGCAGGAGCAGCGGAGACGAGCGATTGACCAATGCTGGTTGGAGATGTGCCAGCTTCTCCATCATTGTGTTTAGTTCTTCACAGTACACATCTGCAGTAATGCTCACCCCGTTTGTTAAGAAGCTGTGATGAATCACACCGGCGCTAGACCACCAAACAGTGACCATCACTTTTCTAGGGGTAAGTTTTCGTTTAGGGCATTGTTTAGGTGCTGAACCAGGATCCAACCAACTTGCTGAGCGCTTGCGGTTATCAAACAGAATCCATTTTTCATCGCAACAATGCGGTTCAAAATTCCTTCATTTGTGTGTCTGTTGAGCAGTGCAAGGCACGTCTCGACGCGTACTTCGCGCTGGCGATCATTGAGTTCGTGGGGCACCCATTTGTCAAGCTTTTTTACCTTGCCAATTTGACGCAAATGGACCAATATTGTTTTGACGCTAACGTCGAAAGCTGCTGCTAATTCAGCCGTAGATTGTGTATCATCAGCTTCCACAATCGCCTTTAATTCGTCATTGTCGACCAAGGTCTTCGGACGACCGCGAGGTTCATTTTTCAGGTCGAAATTCCCAGAACGGAAGCGAGCAAACCAATAACAGGTGGTGCGTTGGTTTGTAGTGTTAGCTCCGTAAACTTCGTTGATGTTGCGTGCCGCTTGTGCCGCGTTACTGCCACGACGGTACTCATATTCCAGAATTACTCGAATTTTTAACGTATCCATGATGACAAAAAAGATTGAAATGCGATGAAAATGTAACACTAATCAATAAACAAATGACTACTTTTGGAAAAAGAATTCCATGTTTTAAAATAAAATTAATTTGAAATTAGAATTCTTAGCCAAACAAAAATTATTTTGATTTGAAATGGCCAGTACTGCAGAACGGCAATTTCATAGGTAAAGACCTATTATTAGCACAAAAGAACAAAAAAATAAGTAAAAGGCTTGTTCTGTTTTCTAGTGTATACTTGTGTGTGTAAGTTTGCGTGCGTGTGTGCGAGCCTATTTATGTGTTTATGCGTGCGTGCGTGAGTAAATATTTACAAAAAAATAAATAAAAGGGTGATTTTCATCTATTCTATTCCAACGAACAAACATTCATTTATACCTATGTACCCATAAATAGATTAAAATTACCATTGCCTCCAGGTGGACTGGCTTCGGTGCAGGAAATGTTGGCGCGTTCTGCGAGAGCAGCGTGTGGCGGCCGCATGCGGGCGTGGCGCGCGCACGCGTACGGCCCCGCCGAGCTGCGGCTGGACGAGGCACGTGTTCCGCCGCTGCGGGCGCCCGACCACGTACTGGTGCGCGTGCGGGCCGCCTCCCTCAACCCTATCGACCTTGCCATGCTGGGTTAGCAGTGTTACTCCACCCACGTGTGGCCCCACTATACCTTTAATACACTCGCTCGCTCACTCCCACTCGTTCTGTGCACAGAAGGATACGGCACGCGAGTTCTAAACGTGTTGCGAGCATTCGAGGGAGGCGAAGGTATCGAATTCCCTCTGGTGGTGGGCCGTGACTTCGTCGGCGAGGTGGAGCGCGCGGGCCCGGCCTCGCAGCTAGAGCGCGGCGCGCGCGTCTGGGGAGTGGTGCCTCCGCATCGTCCGGGCTCGCACGCCGAGTTCGTTATCGTACGTGACTCTTGGGTAAGTAATGTAACGGCGGGAGTAGCCCAGTCACTGGGCTGATTACCGGGTACTGGATACCCTCGGGCTATATTGTTCCCATTCTTAGACCGGTGTTGCGCCGCGAGCGATGGACGATGCGAGTGCGGGAGGAGCACTGTACGCTGCGCTGACGGCTTGTGCGGCGCTGCGGGCGGCGGGACTGCCGCCGGGGGAGCAGAGGGCGCAGGCGCATCGGGCCCGTGTGTTGCTGCTCGGTCTGGGCGGCGTCGGCCAAGCCGCACTGCAACTGCTCGTGCACTCGGGAGCGGAGGTCGGTAGCGGTACATTATCGTGGATTGCGACGGGGTCGGCCGGACCCCTAAGTATTACCCATCTCGGAAACAGGTGGTAGTCGGGTGCGCCGGCGACGCGCAGCCCACTGCGAGGGCGCTGGGTGCGACCGCTACACTGGACAGGCACGACGCCGACTACGGGCGACATCTCGAAGATGCAGGGCCGTGAGTGTGTGTTGTGTTGTGTGTTGTTGTGTTGTGTTGTGTGCAAGGCTCGCGGCGACTAACTCGCAGCGCACACAGGTATGAAGCAATCATAGATTGCGCCGGACTGGGGGGCGGTGAAGCGAGCGGCCGACGCTGGCGGTACGCGCGCTACGTGACGCTGACCACCCCGCTACTGCGCGAGACGGACGCGCGCGGGCTGTGCGCGGGCGGCGCGGCGGCGGCACTCGAGCTGGGCTCGCAGTGCGCACGCGCACTCAGGGCGGCGCCGCCGGGAGAACGACCGCAGGTGCGCTGGGCGTACTTTGTGCCGTGCGCCGGCGACATTGAGCTGGTGCGACGGCTCGCAGAACGTGGGAAGGTGAGTGGTGTATAGGTGCGGTGGGCGGCAGGCGGGAGGCGGCAGGCGGGTGTCGCAGTGACAGTGTGCGCGGTGTTCCAGTTCGCGGTGGGTGTGGAGCGCGTGTTCGGGTGGTGGCAGGCGGCGGAGGCGTTCGGGCGGCTGGCGCAGGGCTCGGCGCGCGGTAAGCTCGTGTTAGACTTCGCGAGTGCAGGTCCGTCCGCGTGACGCTGTGCGGCTCTACGGCCGTACGTATTCACGTGTTAGTGCAGTGTATGATAGTGCATTGGTGTATCGCAGTCCATAGGACTGGTACGGAGTAAGTCTAAATCACATGCTTTAATATTATATCAGTTGAAAGAGGCTCAAAGTTAGTGCAAGTTGGTCGTACTCGAGGTACGCGATATGCCGCATCTAGTAGAGTCTCCATCTGACGCTGGTGAATAGTGAATCAGGATGAAAACTCTTTGCCAATAATGTTTTAGGTGCACTTACAATAGAATGAAACTACATATGTATAAAGGAAACAACATCATCTCCAGAAAATGTGTTAGAAGGCCATTAATGATATCCATGAGCCGGATAATAGTATGTTATTACGGAATGATAACTGTAACTTGGAACTGGCAATATAATAATATCTAGGATATACTTTAAACTTTGCTGAATAAATATTCATTGATGTAATAAATACTTTAAAAGTTTTGTAGAAAAGAGAATAAACAACTTTATGTTCCTGGAGAGGAGGATAGGAGTATCGTGAAAAAAGAGTAGTTACTTTAACCCTTTTTTATTAATAATATTAAAATAAGAAATAACATATGTTATTATGTTTTATTAGTCAATAAAATTGTTGTGTATTGAATTGTATTTACTTAATAGAACTTCATTGATTTATAAAATCTACGCCAATAACATACCTATTTAAAATGGTACCCACTGATGTGCTTGCTCATTTTGTAATAATAACAGGTTTATAATGGTTTCATACTACGTACACTATACCAGTTGTCGATATTATGTAAAGTGGGCATGACGGGTTGCAGGCTCGCAGGCTCGCAGGGCGGGCGTCGCGGCGCGAGGACTCGACCGTTAAGTATCTCATGAAACAAAGCGAACTGCCTCGCCCCTTTCTTTTGATTTCATTACACAATTGTTTTATTTGTTCTTCTCATATAGGTGCTCGTAAACGTAGCTCCTACGACTTAATTATCTCAGTAAAGAGAGCCCACGATGTTATGGGCGTGGCGCGACTGAGAGAAGCGTTAAACTTGTTATAAAAGGAACCAAAAAACAATCGGGATGTAGTTGTAACAGTCCTAAAGAGCGCTGGGAAATATGTTCTGTGGACCACTTTAGCACATCGGTAAACATTGTATGTATACTCTGGACTTCGACGCGCCAATACTTATCTATTGAAATCTTCATTTCTTTTCAATAAAATGTACTTGCAGCGACATGACGATCTGCTTAAACAAATTTTTCGTTTTTTTAACCACTCCATCAGTAAATAGAGTCGCAGGCGCCGGCGCCGCGGCTGAGCGACGAGCTATTCTTATATTTGATCGATGTTCTTCCACGTTTAAATCCATCGTACCGACGTGTAACTGTGGAATACGGCAGAGCATTCACTCTACGTGTATCTCGTAAATCCGATTGTTTTGTTCTGTAGTATTATTTTTATAAGACAGATATAAACAGAATGGCCCCTCGTGATTACATGTTTACTATTTTTACAACGAGCGGCGATCAACAGATTCCTATATTTAAACAAAGATGATTACTTAAACAGGATGTTTTTGTTAAAAGACAATCAAGTTTTTCAACCAGTATTTTCTGATTTGCAAAGATTTTTCACCGAATCCACAGTTTTTATAAACCACTTATAGAAAAGTGGTATTCCCCTTTAATTTTTCCAACTTGAACAATGCCATCTAATAGTCAGGGTGGAAACCGTGTTCCTCATCAATAGTTTCGTGGTGTTGTGATCATCACAGAATATTTTATCTCAAGTACACGGAAATCGTGTTACTTTGATGTAAGGTAAGCAAAACAATATTCTTTAGTTTTATTGTACGTATATTTAATGTAATAGAGCGAGTACATCAATCATCTTCGATTTGCCTATCGCGGACTTTTTTAGATGTACTTAGGAGCAATGGTTTTTGTAGAACATTGTATTTACGTATCACTAACCATTACGTCATCGCACGCGGATAAAGTAGTTCGGGTGAACGGTGTCGTCCTACTTGCTTAACAAACATCTATATTTAAGGCTAGCTGAGAGGTCTAGCCTAATTCTAGATAGCCTGGACTATTCCACGTGAATCTGGCTATCATAACAAAATGAATTTTTACAATCCTACTGGTACTTCCAGAGATTATTGTGTTTAAACAAACAAACACAAAAACCTTCCGCTTTATTTAGTATAGATGAGATCGAGCGGCATTCGTCATAATATTTTATTATTAAAAATTACTGAAATTATATTTCAACTAGCGAGTATGGGGTAAAATGTAATAGGTATGGTCAAAAAAAGTCCAATATTTCACTTGATTTTTAATTCCCTAAAGTTTTCCCCAAGGATTTCAGTTCCCAATAATTCGCAAAGAACAAATTTATTCACCAAAATTGCGGAAAAAAACCCTATCTACCAACCAAGTGTTAGTGTATCAGCGTGATTTCTTGTGCTAAGCTAATGTGTTTTTTTGTATATTCGTTTGAGTGAATTTAACAAGACCTTAAAAATTTTAACTTTTAATCACGGACCTAAAAAAAGGGCGGACGGAACGTTTAAATACTAATAAAGATGAATCACTTAGTAAGTCAGTTTGCTTAAACGTCCGATCACGCCATATTAAGTCGGTCGCTCCAGACCTAGCCCGGGTGATAGTTTGACGTGTTCAGTAAAACATTTAAAAATGCCGTTATGTGTAGAAAAAAGGTGCTTAAACCATAGTAGTTTGAAAAATCAGAGGATCGCATATCACAAGTAATTTTGGGAAACCACTTGTGTCCACAAGTAATAAATTGAATTCTAGCTTTTTAAGTAAAATTATTGCGATGTAATTATAGCACAATACCGGCCAGTGCTGCCAGTAATTAAACATACAAATTACCTCGGAAGTGTGGTAGATTGATAGTAACATTATCTGTCAAAACGTCGTATGTGCTATAATGAATAAATTATAATTCATTTATGGAACAAATATATTGTTAAAGTATATAGTACTACATATTGACAGTATATTGATTGCATTTTCCATCAAAATGTATTTGCGAGTTGTTAGTAAAAAAGCTTTTAAAAGCTAGTATAACGAAAGATAATACAAGTATATGCTAACCAAAGTAGTAGAAAAAAATATAGGAAATTAATAGTTTTTGAAGTGAAAACTTCTTTTGGCGCACCGCATACAGATTTTCCGTAGGTAGTAAGTTAGGCTGACCCGTCACGCTCTGAGGTGAAAGGCTCGATCGGGTGAACTCGGGACCGCCGAGTGTATCAGCTGCTCTTCGCTGTTGTGTCGCTGTATATTCTATTCATACGTAATAATTGTCTTTATGAAGTTTTCACTTCTGCCGTGCGGTCTTAAGCACACACTCTTAACATTTTTTACTACACTTTTTTTAATATATTTGGTATTTGAGCACGTATTTACTGGAACAGAACACAAATTAAGTCTTTATTAGATATATTGCCGGAAAATATTAGTTTTCTTTAAACTGGAGAGTTTCTATCTGCATCCCCTCCGATGCTAGACGTGGAGCATCGCAACGCCTTCCCTGATTTTATAGGAGACATTGCAAAAAGAGCTGGGTTAAGGAATAAATGAGGTACAAGATAATATCTAGTAAACTAAGTCTAGCTACTGTTTTTCCAACCTCAATTTTTACCTACTAAATTTTAACCCAAATTTATTTTATAATGTACTATCATTAAATTAGTGGCTAATAGTTTTTATAAATAGGCTTTTTGGCAAATCAATTTTACAAACAATTTATATTATGGTTTACACTAGTTTTTAACATTTATTATTTTATTTATAGTTATTGAACATTTTAATTATTACGAGTCGTAGCGACAGATCTCTGAGTTGCAACATTTAAATGGAAAAATTTGTGTGAACGCACTTATGTGAAAAATGTGGTTTTAATAGTGTAGCTAAAGAACTAAAAAGAGAAGGGAAGGTTTGGTACGGTAAGAAAACAACTAAAAGAGAAGGGAAGGTTTTGCTAGATACTAAGGATAGAGTAGCAAAATTAAAAGAGAAGGAGAAGCTTTGTAGATTTAAGAAAAAATTTACAAATAATATAGCCTGGTGCAATAGAAGATTTCCTCCGGCAGGAAAGGATAGCACTCATTTATTTTAGCAGAAAACGACCCTGACTTGCACTAGGGGTGTCAGTTTAGGGATTATTAAAAAAAAATAGACGCGATGTCCGATGACACACTACCACTGAACAATCAATGCTTCGACTTTTGAGTTTTTTTTTTTTAAATTGGAAAATTTTCTTCTCATGTCAAACACTCTGAAAATTCTCTCACACTTTCGTGAAGTTACATGTCCGCCATGGCTGTGCTTCACTTTTGTCTTAGCGGGACACCATTCGCCTTTTTTATACGTCCATGCCTTTTAATATGGACATTGTACACCACTTAAACATAGGGTGGCGGTGTGGGTTTTTACATAAAACGTAGCTTAAGCGTGCGTATTCATGCACATCCTATTGATGCTGGGTATATATCGTTTGAACAAAAGTGGTTAACTCTAAAACTTAACAAGATGAATCACGTAATTGGTACGGCATACCGCCCACCGTGGCTTGACACTGATCTATTTTTTGACGCTATTATTGAATCAATCAATTCAGTATCTTTCTGTGATCGTATAATATTATTACTAGGTGATTTTAATATAAATGTTATTAGCATACACGATACAAAGTAGGTAAATTAAATTTATAAGTTTTCTGAAATATTTTAACTTAACGCAATTAGTTAACTCGCTGTCAGTACACAGTGAAACTTTTATTGACGTCGTGTGCTCCAGTTCAACTGCCTGGAATGTCATATTTGAACCTTTAGCTAAGCTTGGTAATCATATGCATGTGATAACATGTGAGTTTCAGATAAAATAATCCCAAAGATAGTTCATTACATATCTTTTAATAATATATGCATGAAATTTTTTTGTCAAAGTTATAGATTCTATACCGTGGGATATAACTTCAAGTACGACTAATGTTTATTTATTTATTTAAGCAACCAACAAGGCATACACTTCAAAAAACTAAAAAAAAATACAACATGCTTAAGTTAGAATGTTGCCTTAAATAAAGGTAGCTCTGACATGCAAAAAAGTAGTGTAAAAAGTGTTCAAATGTTCATGAAATCAAGAGAATACAAGAATACAAACAAATAACATAAGTGCTTAGTCACTACAAATGTGTTTCAAAACATGGTCTCTGAAGCATTTGTAATTCTGGCCAAATATGTCTATGTTGAGATCTTTGCTTATGCTGTTGTATTGTTTTTGGATTCTATTCACGCAGGAGAAGTGCCCCAGATTACTTTTAAAGGTTTTCGGTCTAAATGGAACATATGCTGTTTTTCTGGGTAATTTAAATGGAGTGTTAATGTTAATTTTATTTAACAAATGAGGACAGTCCAGCATTCCATTCACCAGCTTGTACAATAATGTATGGTCCAACAACAGTCTACGGTCCTCCAAGGAATTTATTTGAAAGTGTTTAAGACGATCCTGGTAAGATTTCAGAGTTTTGGCCATGTTACACTGGATGACTGCATGCCATAAAAATCTTTTTTGAACACTTTCTAGTCGATTCTTATGTACAGAGTACAGGGGCGACCAGACAGTGCTGCCATATTCTAAAATGGAACGGATGAAACTATTAAAAACTAAAAATTTGGTCTTTACTGGTTTGAACTCTTTACAATTGCGAAGCAAAAACCCCAGCATTTCGTAACATTTGGTGACAATTTTATCTATATGTAAATTGAAATTAAGCCTACTGTCTATATAGATACCTAGATCTTTAACACAATCAGTCCTCTGCAGAATTTAGTGGTTTAACGAATAGGCTACAGGCAAATCTTTATTTTTTTCTACTGAAGCACATATGGTAACATTTGTCCGTATTTAAACATATGTTATTATTGTTGCACCAATCAGCAAAACAAAGCAGATCATCTTGTAATAGTGCAGAGTCTGAGTAATTGAAAATGGCTTTGACTATTTTGAGATCATCAGCATATAAATAAATGGAAGAATTATGAAGAGTGTGTATAATATCGTTGATAAAAATGTTAAAAAACACAGGACCAAGGCACTTGCGGCACCCCCGATGACGTCATCTGGGTATCTGATTTAAATCCATTAATAACAACCATAAATTTACGTTCTGATAAATATGACTTACACCAGGCTAAAAGGTTTCCCGACACGCCTAACAATGATAGTTTGTTAAATAATATATTATGGTCAACTTTGTCGAATGCTTTACAGTGTAAATTACATCTACAGGGATGCCGCGGTCTACAAAATCAACAACATCACTAACAAAAGACGCTAAGTTAGTAACAGTGGAGCGGGATCTTACAAAACCATGTTGGTGGGAAAAAAGAGATTGTTTCATGTGATTTGTAAAAACAGGATACAAAAGCGACTCAAAGATTTTTCCAAAAAGAAGGAAATGTAGGACCAGTAGGGAAATGTGTCTGTAATAACTTGCTAGTGTGGTAGTAACAGATTTTAAAATAGGAACAATTAAGGCCTCTTTCTAGACTGAAGGAAAGTGTCCAGTAAGTAACGATTTGTTAAAGATTAAGGAAAGAGGGTAAGCTAGTTCATTACAATATTTTAATCCGAATATCGCTGGTATCGCTGCCATCTGACCCCGCACCCTTGCGATGATCAAGTTTTCTTATTTGACGTGACACTTGATCTTCACCAAAAGATACATTACATAGGCTACTAGACTGATTAAATGAATGTTTACCTAAATTAACATTAACAGGATTATTGGCACTTTTATTAAAAACAGAAGAAAAACATTTAGCGAATATTTCACAAATGTCTTTACCATGGATAGCTTGTTGAACGTTATAACACATTTTATAAGTATAAACACTACTAGACTTCCTTTTCTGATTCAAGAAAGCCCAAAATAATTTAGGATTGCTTTTAATAGAACTTTCAATTGAATGTATATAATTATTATAACATGAGACAGCCATACTATTACAGACCTTTTTTAAAACTGAAAAAGATAAATTATCACGAGGATTCTTATATTTAGAAAAAAGTATACGATATTTGTTTTTTTCATGTAAGCGACGAATTAAATCTTTGGAAAACCATACTGGATATTTGTATGATCTATCCTTTTTTTGTGGGACATTGGTAACAATAACATTGTGTAAAATTGAATAGTTTTTATCTAACATTTGGTCTAGTGTCTGACAGCCCAAAAATTCTGTGTCCCAATATATTCTTTTTAAAGATTCTGTAACTTTAAGATAGTCGGGTTTATAAAAGTTATATTTTATGTTGTTATTAAAGACTAAATTTTTAGCATTACTTTTGAAAACAATGTAACGCTCAAGAGAGAGATGATAAGTATCAACACAGCTAAGAGGTTGTAGACAATGTAGCAAACTATCAAAGTTAATGATGTTGTAGATTTTCTTAACATAAATATTATAAATATATTTGACATGCATGCGCCTATTAAGCTTGCTAAAATGAAATAACGCGTTTACCCTTGGATCACTGACAACATAAGGTTAATGATGCGCCTTCGAGATAAAGCACATCAGCGGTTTATAAATAATAGGTTGCCAAGTGCAAAGGCTTACTATAAAGATTTAAAATCTTTAGTTATCCTGTCTCTGCATTTTATTTTTATACGTATAAAACAGCAATTGTTCGCCCTTTACGTAAAAAATCGGTTGTTCAAAATGTTTAAGATCTCGGACCTATTGGTATCTTACCTTGCTTATCAAAGGTTTTAGAGAACATTGTTGCAGCACAAATGTTAAGCTTTATCGAAATGTATGGTATACTACCATATGTTCAGTCATGATTCAGAAAGAATCGGAGCACTGTTACTGCCTTATTAGATGTTATTGATAATATTCTTGCAGCTCAAGATAGATATGTGCATTCATCTAGTGCTATTAGATTTTTCACGTGCATTTGACAGCATAAACACCTCATCATTTCTTTCAAGTTAACATTTTATGAGTTTGACCGAGCTACATTTAACCAGTTATTTTACTAATCGAACTCAAATGGTTGAATTAAGTCTACCTAATGGGTCAACTCTACACTCTACAGCTCGCACTGTTAACAGAGGCGTCCTACAAGGCTCTTTATTGGGAACCATTTTATTTACACTCTATAGTTGTGACATAACTAAGTCGTTATTACATTGTCATTATCACATCTATGTAGATGATTTACAACTATATATATATATATATATATATATATATCTCTCTCTCTTTTTAAGCCTCAAAACTACGATAACGCCATTAGCGTAATGAACGAAGAGTTAGTAAGAAAAGTAGATTGGTCAAAGCGCAATTCACTTATACTTAACCCTTATAAAACAAAATACATGTTAATTGGCACTAAACATCAGCTTAGTCTGATTTCTTCCATTAATAAACAAGTGATGTTAATGGATTAACAAACAGAACATATTTCGGAAGCACGAAACTTAGGGTTAGTTATAGATACAGAGATGAGATTTGAGACAAATATTGCTGCATGTGTCCGCAACTGTTTTTACCGCCTAAAACTTATATATAAAATGAGACCATTTTTGAGTGAACAGCTACGGTTGCAACTTTTCTTTGGTTTTATTTTTTTATTTTTTATAACGTGAACACGCATTTTAGACTCTTTGTATGACGAGATGGCACACATTGGTTCTTTCAAAATTTAATTTTGTTGATATAGTTTACGGTCCTCGACTACTTGCTAGAACATCTCGTTTCATACAAAGAGTCTAAAATGCGTGTTCACGTTTTTGCTTCACTATAGCACCAAGAAGCTGTGTAACACCTACTTTTAAAAATGAAAGCAAGACGAAAACTACATCTCGCATGTTTTCTGTTTGGGGTAATGTAATTTGGAACACCAACTCACCTCTATAATAAAATTAACACCTCGTCATTGTACAGCAGCTTTTCGGTACAACACCAGTAAATGCTGGAACAATATACCACCACCAATAAGATCAGCGTCGAGTTTGTCATCTTTTAAAAACAAATTAAGAAATTATTTACTGGAATCTCAGGCGTGTTTCGAAAACTGTAATCTGGACATCTCGGCTATTTAAGTCCTTTCTCTTTTAATTAATCCTGTTTATATATATATAACGTATTTATTATATATTAAAATACATTTACTTGTAAATACATACAACTAATATTCTATTAGGTATTATTGAATTAACCTAATTAATAAACTAAATAAACACAGTACATTAAAAACATATTTTACCGTATCTCTTCTGTAGTTTAAATATTTTCAGAAATTCAGCGCTGGGGTCACTCAGAACAGCCATCAGGCATCCAGTTTATGCTGAGTTGTGCGCCCTTTGCAGTGGTACTTCGGCACATGGGTTTATATAATAACATTATTGATATTGATTTTTTAATTTTTCTTATTCAGTGTTTAACTTTTATGTGATGTTAATTTTATCTCTAAAAACTGTCCTCGTATGTTCTCTTCAATAAATGTAATCTTTCTTTCTTTTTTCTAAGTATGTATTGTTTTGTAAATAATGTCATAAAAATTTAACAATTACGCAACATTGATATTTTATATACTAAGTAATTTAAGTATGTTTATTTACTAAAAACTGGGTTCCTATAATTTTAATATTTTATCATGTCTAATTATCTTTTTATTTCAGAAAATTCCTATAAACTATGGGAAAAATCTTGGGGGGAAAAAGGATTACCTTAAAGAATAAAAAAATTGCCTGACGCGTGTCGAGTCACTATAGTGTTCCGTAGTTGCCCGTCAGAGTATGCAGACTCGAGTATCATTCACGTTGCACCGGGCCGGGCGCCGCACTGTGCGCGGATATCGGAGCCTCCTTTCATAAGGTTTTACAGAAATTAAATGTGTTTTGATAGTTTTCAGAGTTTCAGTTTTGTCAAAACGGTCATAATATCATTAAATTATGTAGCAATTTCAAGTTTTATGTTTATGTTATACACCATTATAAAATTGAGTTGTAAATTTCAAACATAACATAAAATAAAAGTAGACTTTCTTTAGTTCATTACTTTTTTGTGTTTTGAATTGTACAGCTGATCTTATAAGTATCGCTACCGGGATGATAACGAAGCCTTAGGACCTTTGACCTTGCCCCAGCCATCCGTTCAAAAGATATGAATTAATCAAAATGCATAATTAGACACAATTTTCTTTGAAATTGAATAGACAATCTGTAGATCTATTGTTAATTTAGTACCTAGTATAGTTATTAATAAAATAAGAGATATTTAAAATCATGATAACGCCTAATTTACTCATTACCGGTAGGTAATGATGGTAATCAAAAATTGGTTTGGAAACTTAAAAAAATCTTTTTTTATTTATTTAACTTGTAAATATTTGTATGAATAAATACTGGCCGTTCGATTTCTAAGTCTAAACACTCGGCAAACTTTTGTAAAAAAATTGCTTCCTGTGTCATTATCCGATCCATTTAAGTTTAAGATTTTAAGAAATCAAATGGCCAGTATTTATTCAATCAAACATTTTTCAGTTGAGAGCAGAAGAACTTTCGTGTAGTGGGATAAGAGATGAAGATGTATCAACAAGTGTTTCGTCAGTATAACTTACCTAGTACATCAGTAGAATATACTGTGCCCGATAGTATATTTGTGTCAACCAAAACAAAGTTATGTACTCTAAAGAATGTATCCGCGGACCTGGATCCACGTCAAAAAGGAAAAAATAGAAAATCTTGCGAATTTTATTATTATACATTAAATTAGAAAATAAAAAACGTCCTTTAAGTTATCAAAATAGCAATACGTAACATTAAGGCAGAGTATAAAATACATGGGGTGCGATATTTTTCCATCATATGATGCAATACAGTCTGCGAAACGTAGAAAAAGAAGACATGTTGATAACATATAGTGAAGTCAAGCTAAAACTTCAGTCTATTCTGAACATTACAGTTAAAAACAATTAAAACCATTGGCATTGGCAACAGAGGTTACTAGTAACAATTTAACTCACATCAGTTAATGGGGTTTTGATGGTGACTCTGGACAAAGCAACTACAAACAAAAAATGATTGGGATGATTCCCGTACCTTCATGTGTTACTACCATTGAAACTGTTGAGAGATGATGTGGATGAAATCACATGGGAAACTCCCTATGCATCATCAACTTGTTCAAAAAGAAGAAATACTGGCAGTTGAAAGGGTTATTGCTGCATTACAGCCAACTACTGTCAATGATACAAATGTGAGACACCGACTTCATATGACCAAGATAGATGGTAAGATAACTTGGTATCTTTCAGATACCTCAACAGCAGCATGTGATATTTGTAAAACGAAGCTGAAAGATATAAATGCCATCGACTTGTTATCTCGAAGAACTTATACTGATAATATTTTTAAATATGGCCCTTCATCCCTCCACGCGTGTATTAGATGCATGGAATGCGTATTGAAAGTTGCGTTCCGCCTAGATTTTAAAAAATGGCAAGCCAAAGGAGATGATTTAAAGCAACTAGTGGTTAACAAAAAGAAAGATTATTCAAGAAAATGAAATGTGAATCCTTTCAGATATATATATTTATTCAAAATGCGGGAACGACTAATGATGGGAACACCACAAGAAGGTTTTTTTGCAAATCCGCAAGTTACTGCACAGATCACTGATGATGAAGAACGGGCTCGATGACTATAACAAAGATTCACTGAAATATTAACTATAAATAATGAAATAAGTTAAAAAGACAAAAAAAAACGTATTCATATTTATATTAAAAGCGAAATGAACATCATATAATAAAATAAAAACATAAAATATTAGCAATCCGCCATGTTTTGTGAAATACAAGTCAGATCAAATGACGTCACGGGTCAAGGCATTTCGCAGCAAAGTAAACATTATTTTGTTTCGTTTGAACTTCTCATGTGTTAACGCTTATCGATAATCTCTGCACCGTCTTTCAATTATTTTATAGTTTCAAACTACGAAATAAAATAAAATATTAAAAACAAATAAAATGATAATGATAAATGAATAAAATAAATAAATAAAAAACGAATAAAATATTAAAAATATAGTAGTATCGCCTACAATTTTTTTTTAATAATATAGTAGTTTGACGCCTAATATATTAGGATACTATATCATATATAGTAGGTTTGGCAACCCTAATCTCTAGACGAAACAGAGTGGGAGAAAGTACAGATAAATTAAACGAATTCTACGTTCATCATCATTTCAGCCGAATGATGCTTTGGGCTTTTAATGTTTACATGCTACGTTCATGTAGAAAGCCAAAGATCCACGTGCACAAGTTGTTGGGAAGTCCGTCCATCGGAAGTTGTGAGAGAAAGTCTAGGTACCAGACACTATCAAAGGCATATATCGAGACTAATCACCAAGGCCTCAGCATGCTTGTCAATCGCCTGTCCCCAGCGGTGCATGACGTACGGTAGAAAATCACTCGTCGATCGATCGTGACGAAAGTAACATTGACGGTCACTAATCAAAGAGTGATCCTCTAGGTAACGACAAGCCGGGTGTTGAAGATCTGCTCCAGGGTTTTGCACAATTCTGTAGTTATCGCGATTAAGCGACAATTGTTAGGGTCCGACCAATCTCCTTATTGTTTGGGAATCGGTTGCACGCATTAGCCCTCCAAACTCTTCTAACTTCTTTGTTTTGCTTCAAATAAACCAATATTATTTAGCCACTAACATCAAAAGCCGCTGCGAGTTCTAATACTGCATTTAATTCATCATCAACATTATTGATATCCGAGTGTCCACAAGTTTATTGGAAGGACCGAAATTCTCATTGCGAAAGCAGCTGAACCAAGAACGTACTGTTCGTTCATTGGAATCGTTTGAGACTCATTACTTTCGCGTAATTCATATCATATCACAAAATAATACGGTTTGTGTTGATGGGCAGTCATAGATGTATTGATATCGAAGAGTGAATAAATTGAGAACCAAATAGGTAAATGAATAATTGCTTTTAAAACAAAAACATATAACGTACATAATATGAAATTTTAAAATTAAATTAATTTCAATTTAGATTTCCTAGTCAAACCGAATATTCCAATTTAATTGGAGTAATTCGATAAAGCTATAATTTCATGATAAATAAAGACAATATATTTTATACTACTTTAAGCTAGTTTAAATTAAATTAAATCAAATTGGTTAAATTTGCAACAATTCTGTACACATGGGTTTCACGGTCCGCCACGTGTTTACGGTGTGAGCGGCGGACGAGTGAATGAACGTCGCCCCGCAATCGGACATAGCTGCGCCGCACACGCAGCCGCGTGATCCGCTCTCGGGTCTCACCTGATCAATGATCGGTTATCATCTGATCGACCTCGAGTTACGAGCTGGAGCGCTTATTCCAGATAACATGCACTGTTAGGTAACGTGATGCCGCCGTGCCGAGCCATATCATCAGCGGTCAGTATCACAATGGAAAGTGCAGAGGTCACTGCAGAGCGCCTCTTATCTCCTAAATAGTGTATTATCCTTGCTCAGCTGTTACCGATAAAACTGATAAAGACACTGCGGCGCGCCAACCATGCGTGATCTACCTGTGCAAAGCAATCCAACACCGAGATTTTAGCCTCGGACTGAAGAGAGCTGGATAATGGACAGAATCAACTCATGAGCCCCCAGAGTGCGGAGCGTTCTGCGTCTGTTTGAAGGATATAAGTAATAAAGTCAACCCCAGAAAACCTTCGAAGCAATGGTGGCTCACTGGGAGCTCAATCAAAAATAATGGTTGCAAAGTTTACAAACTAACAAGTACTAATAACTAATTGCATGTATTTTTTTATTCTCTCGGTATTTCAAAACTTTTCAATACTAGCGGTACATTCGTTGATACATATGATTGGCTAAAAAATAAATAAATACACTTTATACATTCGATATGAACCTTGTATTACTACTTACTGGCTGGTCACATAATTAAGAACGCTGAATAGTTTGTTTTATTATTCAAATTTAAATAGAGAACACTTTCCGGCTCTGTGGTTAGGTCGTATAGTTTTGGCGCCATTTAGTGCTGTAAAAGTCTTAAAGGTGATTGCTTCATATGAAAACAATGGGGAAAAATAAAAGTTGTGATATATCTACAAGAGCAGTAAATAATAAAACTTCGCTAGAAGAATTGGTCGTATAAAAAGATAACTGACCATTTGCAATGCTTAAAAATGATGGTGATCTACGATGTGAAGCATTTTTCCACGTATCAAACTACTACAAATGCGTGTACCTAAACAGAGAAAGTGATCACGTCGAGATGTTCGGAATATCGTTCGTTTGGCAAATTTGCTGAAGTCATGTGGCTGTTTCGTAACATAACACATAACTAAACATGACAAGAGTTAGATAAAAAAAATTGGAATTTCAAATCGTTCTTAATTTGATGGCTCAATGGCAAGGTGTAGCGTGTACGACTTCGCGTCGATTAACGTGTGTTCGAATCCCTGCAATGAGCCTGAGCTTTCGGTGAGAGAAAACCTCGTAAGGAAACCATTGAATGGTGGTAGGGCTAATTCTAATGCCATTAATTATTTTACTAATTTAACAAAATTTAACATTAATGATTTTTATTAAATATTAATTATTTTGCTAGCCATAGCTACCACTCTCAAGTTGGAAATCTGTCGCCAAGCACCAATAGGTGTGTTCCGGCAACTGCACTGGAGAGCCAGTATTCCACCAGGTTTAGTGTGTGATATCATCTAGGGCCACATCGTAATTTAACATCAAGTGAGATTGTGGCCAATACGCCTAACCAATAACGATAAAAAAAACAATAGATCGATTAATATTCGGTATTAACTTCAACTAAATAACTCAAGTCCTTTTCGAAAAAAAAAATTAAACTTAATAAAATACAACATACAACTATAATATTACGATATAATTTCACACGAGATTAGAAATTCCTTATTTTTATATTTATTCTTATACTTATCTTTACCTCCTTTAGTGCCAAATTTCGAGACTGTAGATCTGCGGGAAGTACCCTTTAGGTTTTGGTAATCGGTTTATGAGAGTTATTTTAACTACGAAGTGCCGTATCTCTTTCATGCATTTTCAGTTTTAAAAAAGATCTGTAATAGTATAACTGTTTAATGTTATAATAATTATATACATTCAATTGAAAGTTCTATTAAAAGCAATCCTAAATTATTTTGGGCTTTCTTGAATCGTAAAAGAAAGTCCAGAGGTGTTTATCCTTCTAAACCACTGGTGCTACCCATGGTAAAGACATTTGTGACGTATTTGCTAAATGTTTTTCTTCTTTTTTTATTAAAAGTGCTAATACTCCTAATACCTAACTCCGGGGGGAGACAGTTAGGGTGGACCGAACTGTCTCACATTAATGCCGGGGGCCTAGCAAGCTTCTGGGCCTGCCGCTGGGGCGACGCGGCAACGAATGCCAAGTGCGAAGCCCGTGTCGCCCCGTTAAGGCGGCGGATGGTACACTGTGGAGGTTTAGTGAGTAGGAGGCTCACATAACTACTCGTCCCCCCCGGGACGGGTGTGAACCCATAAAGAGTTCCTCCACGTTAAAAAAAAAAAGGTAAACATTCATTTAATCAGTCTAATAGCCTATGTAATGTATCTTTTAAAGTGTTACGTCAAATAAGAAAACTTGATCATCGCAAGGGGGCGGGGTCAGATGGTATACAAGCGATATTTGTATTAAAATGTTGTGATGAACTAGCTTACCCTCTTTCCTTAATCTTTAACAGACCTTTACTTACTGGACACTTTCCTTCAGTCTAGAAAGAGGCCTTAATTGTTCCTATTTTAAAATCGTGTACTACCACACTAGCAAGTTATTACAGACTCATTTCCCTACTTCCTGTTTTTGGAAAAAACTTTGAGTCGCTTTTGTATCCTGTTTTTACAGATCACATGAAAAAATCTGTTTTTTCCCACCGACATGGTTTTGTAAGATCCCGCTCCAATGTTACTAACCTAGCGTCTTTTGTTAGTGATGTTGTTGATTTTGTAGACCGCGGCATCTACACACATTTACACTGATTTCTGTAAAGCATTCGACAAAGTTAACAATAATATATTATTAAACAAATTATCATTGATAGGCGTCTCGAGAAACCCTTTAGGTTGGTGTAAGTCATATCTATCAGAACGTTAATTTAGGGTTGTTGTTAATGGATTTAAATCAGATAACCAGAGATTGTCATCAGGGGTGCCGCAAGGGTCCCACCTTGGTCCCGTGTTTTTTAACAGTTTTATCAACGATATTATTTATACACATTTCATAATTCTGCCATTTATTTATATGCAGACGATCTCAAAATAGTTAAAGCCATTTTCAAAAAATCTGTACTATTACAAGATGATCAACTTTGTTTTGCTAATTGGTTCAATAACAATAACATATGTTTAAACACTGACAAATGTTACCATATGCGCTTCAGTAGAAAAAATAAAGATTTGCCTTTAGCCTATTCTTTAAACCACCAAATTCTGCAAAGATTGACTGTGTTAAAGATCTAGGTATCTATATAGACAGTCGTCTGAATTTCAATTTACATATAAATAAAATTGTCACCAAATGTTACAAAATGCTGGGGTTTTTGCTACGCAATTGTAAAGAGTTCAAACAAATAAAGTCCAAGATTTTAGTTTTTAACAACTACATCCGTTCTATTCTATAATATGGCAGCACTGTCTGGTCACCTCTTTACTCTGTACATAAGAATCGTCTCGAAAGTGTACAAAAAAGATTTTAATGATTTGTAGTTTACAAGTGTAACATGCCAAAACTCTGAAATCTTATCAGGACCTTCTTAAATACTTTGAAATAAATTTCTTGGAGGTTCGTAGACTATTGTTAGATCATACATTCTTATACAAGCTAGTAAATGGAATGCTAGACTGTCCTGATTTGTTAAATCAAATAAACCTTAACACTCCTTATAAATTACTCAGAAGAACAGCATATGTACCATTTAAACCTAAAACCTTTAAAAGTAATCTGGGGCACTTCTGCGTGAATAGAATCCAAAAACAATATAACAGCATAAACAAAGATCTCAACACAGACATGTTTGGTGAGAGTTACAAATGCCACAGAGACCATGTTTTAAAAAAACATATTGTGTAGTCCTTATGTTATTTGTTTGTATGCTCTTGATTTTATAAACATGTAAACTCAGCTTGGAAATAAAAAAACAATAAAAAAAAAATTACAACAGCATGAGGCCATATGATATTAATTTCAATTTTATACCTACACTCATTTTGGAGAAAAAGTGTCTTGAAACACGGAAAGACAGACGGACAACAAAGTTCCGTTTTTCTTTGTTTTGAGGTACAGAACCCTAAAAATACTTAGTGCGTTCAGATTTATATGCCATGTCTAATAATGGTCATAAATCACTTTTTAATGCACAATAAATTTTTGTCACAAAATACCTTATTGTGGCTTATGATGTATAAGAGACCTTGTCTATAGTGCATATGCACTCTTTTATTTGATATAGGTACTAAGTAGCAATATTTTTGTAGAACATTGTATTTGCGTATCACTAACCATTAGGCCAGCACAAGCGGATAGAGCAGTTCGGGAGCGTTTTTTCTTTTTCTTCCGACTTAACAAAAATAAATATTGAACTCTTCAACTTTACTACATCAGTATATAGATGATTTACATTTAATTTGATTGTAATTTTAACTTCAAAAAAATGGCTATTGAGGCTATTAATGCATTTTCTAATTATTCGCTTTTGCACATTCGCATTCGTGAATGTCCATAATACGACATTTGTAACATACCTGACATATAACTTTAATTAAGATTACATTATTTCTTATTCATTTTCATTTGCAACAGAACTTATGGCTTGACGAAGTATATGGAGTATATGCATATTGATAAGTAAATGAATAGCGTCGTAATGTGTAATGTCGTGCGCAGCGAATAGTATGACTCAATAAATACTAAGCAGTTAGCGATACGACATACGAGCAGTACGATAACTCTATCTAGAAACAGTTTCCTGCGAAAATAATGTAACGAATGATGCGCCGATATCATTCTGACAATCAACGATATCAAACAGTCCCCTAAGCCCTGACTGTCTCACTGTAAGTCTTTATCTAACTGTAATGTTTGACAAAATGTATTTATTTGATTGTTACCTATATTAATTTGTAAAAGAGAGAGAGAGAGACATCAGAATATACTATCGAAGACATCAGGGTTTTCCTTGATATCATTATTCATTACGGAATAATAAATCTTGTGGGCGTAATCTGGGTTAAGTGCAAGCATTGTAGAGATGCACATGGCCCGACAATCCAAGTAAGCATGATGTCTGTTTTATTTGGGGTTGCCCCCAGTGGCCTCCGACCTCCCCTGTAGCCACCCCATGCCTCGCATATCTGTGTTATCGCTGACCGTAGGTGACCTAGTAATTCATCTTGAACATCCTCACGATCCGACAAGCTCCACCCAGAATTATTTTCTCTTCGGGTTTCGACTTAGTAGGTGGTCTCGAACAATCTTAGGATTCAATATTAATGGAGATCTGCACGTTACGAGGGCTCGAGCTAGAACCATCCTTCAAGCCCGTCGTTGTCTGCTTATGTGATTGCGTGGATCACAGAGCACACCTGTAGCGAGCGCGTGGCGTCATCTCCACTTTATTTCCATTTATTTTATGTACGCCGTATTTTTGAATACCTGACAGGGTCTGTTATCTCGTTACTATGAGACATGATTTGTTATTAAATAATGACATAGACATTCAATTTACAATTTTACAAATTCAATTATTCCTTCATGATTACTTCTTTTACAATAATTACCCCATCTGTGGTCATAAGTTTATGTCAGCTTTCTGTCACGTTTTGCAATAAAGTAAATAATATGCTTTATTATGCTCGGGGTATACAGACCTACTTGTATGTTTGTAGTATTGGGCGCACGCGCAGGCGCAGGCGCAGGCGCAGACGACGCCTCTCGTTTGTTAATGACCTTATAAACACACAAATACAACGCAGTTAGGGATTAGACCTTATTGTTTTGACAATAAAATTTCCTTATTATGATAATAATATATATGTATATAGAGATAAATGTAAAGTGATAACCTCCGACCGCGACCGCGACCGCGACAGCTGAAGTGTTCGCTGCCCAGTACCTACCTACTCACACTGCCCACACTGCGCACACTGCCCACACTGCCCACACTGCGCACACTGCGCACACTGCCCACACTGTCCACACTGCCCACACTGTCCACACTGCCCACACTGCCCACACTGCCCACACTGCCCACACTGCCCACACTGCTCAGTGTTCAGGCTTTCTATTGAAATAATCTAAAGAATTTCTGAAGACATTTTCTGAGTTTATAATTATATTTATTGTAAAGCGGTGGTACCCAACTTTTTTAGGAACTTTGATTTACGTGTTGTTAGCAGGACCACAAGATAAGAAAAAATTAACTGTATCAATGTAAAAAAAACCTTAATTGAAACTTTTCACAAGTTTGATCACTTGCTCTTGCCCCAGCCTTCGTTATTCACCACTAGGGATCAGTGCGCGCGTCTTATAAGGGAATCATTAATTTAAAATGAATAAAAATCTAAAATTTTGAAACTTTTTTTGGACCATATGTTAGCTCTTGCGGTCCACTGGTGGTTAGCGACCAGTGTTGTCAGACCTTCTGATTTTCCAGGAGATTTCCTGATTTTTCTACGGTTCTTCTGATCTACTGATTATATTAATGTGTCACTTCACATTTTATATAAATATTTACGTATCTACAATGTATGAAATATTGGCAAAAAGGAGCGTATCCGAGTCTTCCGACTCAACCTAACAGTATTCGATTTTGAAAATAGACACTCTATAGCATATCCTAACTCAATGGAATAACAGTGTTTTTGCAATAAGCCTTTTCGATTGCCGATCCTGTAATATCATGTTGTTTCGCCTTTGCCACCCAATACCACACGACCAAACTAAATAGGTATGTTTTACGGTACAACTTGATATGTCTTATTAGGTCACATTTAAATTTCACATATAATAACTGTTTGATTTGATTGAAGTGGTTGAGACTGGAGAAAGAATGGACTTTAAATGTAGAAGAACAATAGAATTTTGAATTAAATTGAGTTTAGTTATTTACAAGATCTGATTCTGAAGTAGATACGTAAAAGACTCCAACAAATAAAATAAAATAAATATTCTGTGGTTTTATGAAACCACGATGCAATTGAAACTTTTTTCGGTTTATAGGCATTTAACTAAAAAAATTTGGTAAATTATTTGATTTAGTGTATTAAAATTGCGTTTTTAATCTTAACTTAATCATTAAAAATTGGAAATGATAATGAGAAATCAATAGTAGAACTAATATTCAATTATAACATTTAATTTCAATTTGCGTATTAGAGTACGGAATTCATAATTAATACAATCATTTAGATGATAAACGTACTTTTATTCTATCGCCCCAAAAAAATTCGTTCATCTATCGCATGTCGCATTACAGCTGGCCGTGGAGTAAGGATAAAGTGATAGGAGCAAAAAAAAGTTTCACTTGCATCGTGGTTTCATAAAACCACGCATTAATTTTCTTTATTTTATAATAAACACTGAAAAAATGGTAGACTATGCTAATGTTGGCACGCAACGGTAAGTATAAACAACAAATTTTATGATTGGTAACATTTTGACTAAATTAGATACCATAGCATAGCATAGAAACCATAGCATGATGGTAGGGCTTTTTGTAATGCCCGCCTGGCTAGCTACCACCCTCACGTTGAATATCTGTCGCCAAGCACCAATAGGTGTGTTCCGGCAGCTGCACTTGAAAGCCAGCCTTCCTCTAGGTTTAGCATGTTATCATCTATGGCCACAAAAACAAAAATATGTTTTTTAAATTTTTAATTTTTCTATTTAGTAATAGAAACATTAGCGGGATTCGTATTATCGACTACTCGTGCGTATTGCGTATGAAGTCTGGTCGTCTCACAACACTAGGCCAATCCGACCACGATCACAATTATGAAAATCAGGACTTGCATTAACCGTGCATAATGTAAATGAATTATGTAATGTAATATTATGTAAATAATATATATTATTGTAATGTAAAGAATGTATCTCATTCTCTCGCACGTTATATCCTATAGATGTATATGGTTGTGTCTTTTCACTGACGCATTTTCGTTTCATCGAGTTTCAAATTACAACAGTGCTATAAAAGTTTTCACTTCAAAAATAATGCAAAAATGAATTATCAAATATATCAAACCTAAAAAAGTAAAATAAATAAAGTAGTAATTATTTTATTTATCTCCTGATTTTTTAGATGTCACCTGAATTGTTTGCTCTTTTTTCCCGGATTTTGAAATATTAGTCTGGCAGCACTTTCCGTGGCCCACTGGGTTAAAGTAGGGATGTAGGTATTACTTGCATTAATTGATATATAAACTGTTACCCAGCACTAGTAGTAGGTATGGTGAATGAGCTATGGTACAACTCGTGCGCGTTCTGAACGACTTGAGGTCACATTCACATCATATATTTGTTTTATCGATATGATGGTTATTTCATAGGTATGTTAGGATTCGATGGATGGCGCTGTGGTCGAGCCATTAACAATTAATTAAGTACCAAAACGTCTGCCAATCGCCGCCCTGCGCCACTCCGATATTATGTATATAACAATAGATTTTATTATAAGTTATACCTTAGACCATATTATATCAAGCATTTGTATTGTTGTCTGATTATTCATAATGGTTCATGCGGCATACAAGCCGACAAGCGCGGGCGGTGCAAGCAATATAGCCATCACAGTATTAATAACGGCAGTTTCCTAACATATAACATGAATACGATTGAGGATAATAACTGTATGTAGGGTTGCCAACCATACTATATCCATAGTATCCTACTATATTAGGTGTCCGACGAATATATTTCTAAAAAAACATTGGCGAAAATATTATTTTTTTATTGGAGAAAAAAATTAGGCAATATTATTTATTCCAAAATGTTTAAGTATAAAATGGAATGCAGGCCGCAGCCTCTATCTCTTGCTAAAAGGCACTTGATATGCCATTGTCTATTTGTCATAATCTGTTTATCAAGCAGTAAAAAATATTCCTTTAAAAATTAAATATTTATTTGATACCTACTATTTTTTTTCAGGTAATAGGCTCAAAAATACTATATTTGATATAAACAAAGTTGGCAACCCTAACTGTATGGTAGCCGCTCAATGAGCTTGGTCGCGGCTCCTCAGTCGTATTCACGTTATTCATTAGGAATTAGCCGTTATAGATAAATGTAATGATTTTATATCGAGCTAAATATAAAACAGCTCGGTTCATGTTAATCAGTTCGCGAAACCGTGACACGGAGCACACGGTGTCACGTGACCGGTGACTGCAATCACATTGTACTCGTCCTGACCCAGGCGATCTGTATCGCGATACCAGTTGCATTAAATTACAATAATACTCCCTCTCTCTGTATTCACATCTCGCACATAACATTACATACATTACTTCCAGTTCACACTTACATCAGTGAGTTCACAGTAATGCAATATATATAAATATTACGTAATTACTCCGCGCGCTGCTCTCATCAGTTCACATTCATATTATAGACGTTTTGATAATGTTGTTGTTACATCATATCTATAATGCACAGCTACACGTGTACCCGCTCGCGTGTACCCGCGGGTAACTACACTTACAACTACAAGTATAAAGTCGATTTTTCAATCGACAGATATTTTATACGAGGAATAATTTTGACGTTTTGACAGATAATGTATGGAAAACCTGTCCAAATAAAAAGAAAACCCCGAATAAATTTATCTGTTGATTGAAAAATCGGCCCTTGGTAGTGTATGCACTAAACCTATAATAAGCGTCTCGTTCTGGTTCCTATACTAAGGCGTAATCTATTTCTACACCAATATTTATAGAGAGGTAAAGTTTGTAAATTTGTTTGTGGGAAAAGTGGGGAGAACTTCTGTTCATATTCTAAAAATTATCTATCACTAATAGATGTTACATTATGGCTGAATGCTAATAATAAGCTATATTTTATTGTTAATAAATACTAGCTGTGCTCGCGGCTTCGCTCGCGTGGACGATAGAAGGACGCGTAGTGCTTATAAGAATCGCATAGGTATTCTTGAAACTTTACATTTATATTGAATGATGATATCGTGATAATTTGTACGTTTGATAAGGACCAAGCATCTAAGGAGTAAAACAACAAAAAAAAACATATGAAAATGTATCAAGTAGTTTAGTTTAGTGTACCTATAGATTATATTGAAAATAATGCGTACAAAGTCGCAGACGGTCACAAATGTATTATTAATTGTTACTATCACTTCTAACAAAGTTAATTAATAAAACCGAAAATAATTAATTTGTAAGCCCGTGGGAAATTATAACGTAACAAATTTGTAAGAAGTTTAATTTTTATCTCGAAAACAGCTTGAGTACGGAACACACATTTTAACCTTAATTTCGCACATTTTTCTAATCTGTAAAACATCGTTCTAACAATATGGTTGGCGTCTGGCTTCTTAGTTCTTATTAGAATGGTCGTGACCAAGTGAGTTTTTGTCGCAACTCAAAATATATGTTTCTAGTTATAAGCCACGACTTCACTTGTGCACAATTAACAAAACTTATGAAATGCCACCAACATTAAATAGAGATAATGTATGCTGAACTATCGTGAGTTATTTATTCAAATAAAAACCATCACATGACAGTTCAAGGTCCAGACAATAATTCCTAATTAGTTATTAACCTATACGTAGTGTTGTCAGATTATAGATCTACGGATTGGCGAGTACTTAATGTACAAACGTAATTTACGGGTTTTTATGGTAAGCGGCTTTTAATAGTTTTACCATCATTTTATTTTAGGAAACATTCAGAATATTTTACGTATTATGTAGTGTAGGTAGCTAACAAGATAATAAGGAGGAAAACAACGCGAATTACAATCTCATTATACCTTGAACCTATTTATGACGTCACATTTTGCGTTACTTTTTTCATGATTTAATGGTATTGTTAAGTATGTTAATAAAATTTATCGTTATACCTCGCAAAAAATAAAATAAAAAATGCATTTGAATTTCAGAATCATGATCAGTCTTTTTATTTACAATTGTAAAGTAAAAAAAAAACAAGAAGTAAGAATTCTTAATCAAAATATGATAAGGCACCTGTTCGCTTGAGTCAAATTCTGATTATTGTGACTCAGGATAATTCATAGGTATAATATACATGCAGCAAGTGATTCGGTTTTCGGGCAAGTGAGCGCGAGTCTGTGAAGCGCACGCACTTCTGATTCGGAATTCTTAGGTATGTTCTGTTGTCGCGGCTGTAATATCAAAATTACACTTTAACAATTACAATTATTGATTCTCTGTTTACTTTTTCTTCTCGGGAAATAAATTGTTCAATTAATAATCCATTGGTGCTTTTTTATAATTATTTTTTAGAAAATAATATTTTTGGGATAAAATAAATTACTTTAAATTAGGCACATCCAATTTTTTATCTACAGATGAAACAACTTAAAACAAAATGAATTATGTCATGGAAGTCTTCTCAATTCACTAGCACATGTAATTATGATGTATTCGTGTTTCAGGACACTTTCAACAAACTGTCAAATGTCAAGAATTTTAAACATCAAATTATAATAGTATTTTATTATTCAAAATTTAATTATTTTTACAAAAAAAGTCAGCAAAATGAATTTACGTTATTATCACTGATGTCTAAAATGCGTTTGATACTAAAATATTTTATGTTAAAATATCGTAATATAAAATATTATAAAAAGTTAAGGTATCACAGACAGCTAAGATACGGGAATATATGAATACATTTCAGTCTCTTAAATGTCTACTTAGGTGTCGCACCTATTTTGTTTCCGAATTATATTGACACAATGATTAAATATAAGTAACAAGGCTTTACTATTCGATACTCATCAGTCAATGATTCTGATTTTGAATTCGATATGATAATTTCATTAGTACATTCAAAAAGATGTGCTCCTCGTGACGTGGATGAAAACATAGCTAGTATTGGTAAAACATCGATTAACTATCAATTAATCAATAGACATTAGCAAATCGAGTAATCGATAGTTGGGATAAAACTGGATAGTTTACTTCCAATACATATAATACGGGATATTTTTGTGATTACAAGAAAGATTTGAGCAAATGAGTTTTTTTAGCTCATCAAGTTAGCAAACTACGCAAACTGCGGAACACACGAATGAACTTTATTTTGCTGTGGTCGCTCGGCGGGCTCTCTTACATTCCGTACTACGAAATAATTTTTAGTCAATCGATATTTGAAGCAATCGTAGCAACGTGGTCTCTGCCTATCCTGTTGGGAAGGAGGCGGAATTTTTGTATGTATGTGTAATAAAATAATGAAAAATTATTCATTTCTGTCAATAAAAACATTCGTTAGCTGTAGATAATAATTATTATGCAAGCACATAAAATATTAGGCGTACATGACATACCATCTCAAAAGTACTTCCCGCCTTATCTTGCTTGTGTAAACAAAGCGCCATGTTGATATAAACGTAAAGAAAATTTTAATGGTAAGAAGATAATCTTCTCTACTAAAAATTAAATTATTTAAATTAATATAACGTGAAGAGATATTTAAGCAGGCCGGCATGACAGCGGCGACCGCCGATGGATTTCGATCTCTCGGTGGTCGCCGTTGTATTTGGATTGTACTGTGCTTACCATCAGAGACAGCACAGTCAATGTGCCGAGCTATTATAAAAAATATTTGTGTCTATCTAAATTGTCATATCTAAATTGATAGGCAATGTATTCTGAGCCAACAACACAAGCAACAAACTAACACTAGGCATATCAGTGAGCGCCAATGTACTGGAGAAAGTCGAACCCTCGCCCCGCACCGAGATCACGTCACGACACCTTAAGATGTTATATTCATATCGCTCGATATCTTAAGATACTGTAAGATGAAAATACATATTATCAACACCGTGTGTGATAGTCTATTGGATTCTATGATTGTATTGGATTGTATTGATTGTATAGCGGCGTCTGTAACGCGCTTAACATCCTCATGTCACACTTACGTCACATGATGTGCGGAAACACACAATTTGACCCTCTAAGTACTAAAGGAGACAAAAAAGTATAACCAATAAAAATATCAATGTTGATTAATTATTCTATTTTTATAAAATTATTTAAAATAGTTTTTAGTTCGACTGTATTGTTTAGTTAAACTCAGTGATGTTCACTAATAATCTGCCTGATGCCTATTCATTACATAGATGCATACATAGTCTATTGTTATTCATACACAAGGTAAGTTGATTTAAGAAACCACCGACACAAGTAACCTTTTTAAAAGGCTAATGCCAAGGGTTTGACTAATGCGTTGAAAAGTGGGTATTGCAAGAGGATGTGTTATAAACAGATATCGTCATGATTCCAAAGTAAAAATTATAGAGAACCCTGGTCAGTTTAGTGTCCCAGTCAAAAATATAAAATGTGCCAAACATTTTAAATGCTTACAACATCGGAATCATTAGGCAAGTTTGGCAAGGCTAGTTAAAATAAAAAACACAAAGAGGACCAAGAAATATTCATTGATTATTAGAAAATCAATATAATTTTGCTTGAAAATTGGTATGTAAAGATCATTGGGATTCTTCATTTCATATTCAAAATCAGTTTTTGATTATGGAAGATGGACTAAAGACGACACTGCTGGAATGGTTATAATATCAGTAAAACTTATTTTGACTCCCTCGCAACATTATTCACACGGACGTACGTGTTGTTATCTGGTTGCCAAGGATACACAGCTAAATGTAGCTCCCACATTTGTAGTTTTGAAGGCTCCATCCACAGAGTTGTTACGCCCAGAGTGATATTTTCATACACAATGCGCATAAAAATTAAATAAATGCGTAAGCGACACGTAATTACATCTGCCAATACGAACACAAATGCACGAATAATATTGCAAATGTTAAAATTTATTCCTGAAAAATGGGAAATTAAATTATCTTTGAGTGGTGGTCACATTCAGATAAAATTATAAAGGCAATAAAATTTTATAAGGTAGATACGGCATTGATGACCTTAAAATTACATCGTGAATTGAAGGTAATTAGCTTGAGTCTATGTAGCTTGGGTGTGTAGTAATTGATTTACAGAATGTATAGGCCAGTCATAAGGCAGCTACAGATTATTTTAAATGAAAATTAATAAATCAGGATTCAAGACTTGACTTAAAATGAAGGCGCGAAACTTCACTACAATTTTTTTTGTCCCCTTACCCACTGTATGACTTTACAAAACATAAAATAAGCTATTTTTACTAAACTTACTTTTATTTGTAACTCATATATTTAATAGAGAATTTTTAATGTTATATCTAACTTATATTGTTATATATATAAATATATATATATATATATATATATAGTTATATGTTATATATATCTTATATTGTTATAACTATTTTATAATGACGTTACTTAAATAAATAATACAATTTTTAAACTGTCCTCAACAATCAATACAATTTCCTGACACTTATTTACTGACGTAGTAAAATAACTTGTTTATTGCTAGAAGAGTAGAAAATTAATATTAGATTGGAAAAATTGACCTTGTCAAGAAAAGGAACAACAAGTCAATGACGCTGCCATTTTAAAACCATTGTGTTGTTATAACAACAGTGAGTGACGATATTTAAAAATATTTGTTACCAGTTTCCTGACGAAATCTTGTCATCAAAAGTAAGTACTTTTTAAGATTTAATCTACTGCGATGGTAATTTTATATACATTATGACAAGATTGATAGGTTATGCGTTTGATCAAATTGTAAACGCGATTTCTTTTTCAGTAAAATAATTTTTAGTTAAGGTTTACATGTAAACATTGTGGTGTAGTTAATTTTTGAACATTTAAGAATAAATACCTAACTATAGCACCAAAAAATCCTTATATCAGTTTTTTTGTGTTTAAACTTTGTACTTTAAGTTAGATAAAAGATTATCAGAATTTCTGCGAGAAAGCTGTACAGCTCTTCGCTGCCGCTGCCGTTTATAATCAGATGATCACGCTATATTTCAGTTAGAGAATGCCGATGACGGGTGACGAGCGAAAAAAAAACACATCGAAAAACTTAAAGCACAAAACCCAGATACATTTAAAGAGAAAAGAAAGCAACATCTAGAAAAAGTTAAACAGAAGCAAATGAACATAATTGATATTGAGAGCATCGAATATAATTAAAAGTGAAATAGCAAATAGAAGACAAAAGTGGAAAGAACCTAATCGTAGAAGAAAAGTAAAGAATAAGCAGACGGAAAAAAAAAACAAGGAAGAAGACGTAAGAAAACGAAGAGTAATAAATGCATCTAAACGAGCACTACTCTTTTCCTGTTTTGTTTTACTTTTAAAAGAATTTCTAAAAAACGGTTGTTTTAAAATACTACAAATCCAATAAATAGTTAAGTATTTTAAAGATTGCCTTGTTTTTACAATTTCCTGACGAAACAATTTACTGACGCTTTCGTGACGTACCTACATTTATTTTGAAAACGACCCATATGTGTATCTATGATGCATAAAACTGGCGATAATCTTTTTAGTGATAAGTATGTAAGTATATGATATTTAATTTCAAAAGAAACATTAATAAAAATAATGTTAAATCAAAATTATAAAAAAGACGCGCGAAACAAGTTATTAAAGACAGTAATGTCACCGGTAGCACCACGTGTGGCTCTCTCGATTGCGACGCAAGGGCAACATCGCAGCTGCTCCTCGGTATATTGTAGAGCTGGTTCGATTCTTGGTATTCAAGTAATTTATATGTTTTAATAAAATATGAACAGCAATCAACTTTGAAAACATTTACTACGTAATGACACTAATAACATAATACAGTGTGATAAGATACAGAAAAATAAGCAACATAAATAAAAGTGTTGCAAGGTTAAAAATGTATTAAACAGCCGCTTCGCGCGCTTTTTAGATGTCGGTTGAAAATACCCTATCATGTGGTATCCCTAACCTAACAAAATTTGGCAAAATAAAAGTAGCTACTTATGTAAATTGAGATTAATAAATCTACCCAGTCTGAGAAAAAAGTGGGGTACAATATTCTTCAGATAACTAGCAACATTTTATTGTAATAGCGTCTGTTAATTTAGAGAAATATTTAACTGTTTTTATTTATGTTTGTCTTAAGAATATAAGTTGCTGGCTAGTGCTTTCTCGTGAAATAGGATATTTAAATGTTTCTGGTAAATATGTAATGAGCTGTAAGATACATTCAATGCACAATAAGTCATATTTTGGAAAAAATGCGGAAGCTGTTTGCACTTGACGCTTCGGGCAGCGTGCTGTAGGTAGGTACGTAGATTTCATACATTTTACGTGAATGCTTGGTTTTAAAAAAATAACCCACGCGTTGGGTACTTAGTATGCTTACAGATGCACAAAAAACAAATCGGAATGAATAATTCTAAACGCTCTTTGGAACTGTTGCAAAAAAATCGTGATCATTTTTGGCTCGCTTAACAACAATGGAAAGAAATATTTGAAGTTTCACCTCTGAATGAAAGATAATAAGCCATAAAATAAACCTTCGTTTTGACGTTTTAAAAGTTGATCTTATACGACCTCTCGCCGCATCTTAAGTTGTTTAAAATAGGTCGCAAAAACTAGTTGTTCGTAAATATTTTGCTTCCTAAGCTTTAAAATATGATATCTGCATTACATTATAATTTACATTATAAATTTTATAAAAAGGTATTTTTATAGGTTTAACTATTAAGAACGCGATAAGTGTGGAGCGCTCAGCTATACATGTCATAACTCAAGGTCACCCGTGAATCCTCATAAATACAAAAAAAAAAAAATTGTTAACTTAACAAGGTGCCTATATCATGTGCTACCTTTTATGTATGTATGAGTATGTGTGGCCACAACGCTAAACCTATAACGAGAAAAAAAGTGGCCGTAATCTCACCTGATGTTAAGTGACGATGAGGCCCAAGATGATAACAAGTTAAACCTAGTGGAAGACTGGCTCGCAAGTACAGCTGCCGGAACACACCTATAGGTGCTTGGCGACAGATTTTCAACTTGAGGGTGGTGGTAGTTATCCAGGCAGGCATTAGAAAAAGCCCTACCACAGTACCACCACCCAACAAAGTTATAATATTTGTTGTTGATTTCATATTATAAGTACCTACTACCTACCTATGTGAGTAAAATAAAACTTTATAACTTAAACATAATAAATTTGGGTCTTCTGTTTTCCAACCATAGAATAAAATCACTCACAACGGCATTAGACGCACGCAGAGTGAAGCAGGCAACCTACGTCTCCCGGCACGTCGGCACGTCGGCACGTCAGTGCTAAACATGAAGCCATAATGCAAACACCTCCCGAAATATTGACAAAATATGACGTACTGCGATGTGAAAGAACGTCACAGCTCACCAAATAATCACCAGAAACATTTAAATATCCTATTTCACGGGAAAGCACTACCCGGAAGCTTATATTTTTACGTCAAACAAATAAAAAAACAGTTATAACATTTCCAAAATTGACAGACGCCATTACATAGAAATGTTGCTAGTTATCAGAAAATATTTTACCCTACTTGTAGAAGTGAAACATCTTAGGTGGCGATATAATAATTAGATGAGAATTGATTGCGAAATTTCATGGACGCGTAAATTTTAGGCACGTTTCATTTAGAGTATCAACGTAGAGAGAACGAAGAAGAAAATACAGCTATACATTGTATACCTTACTGTTGGTTTACACTAGAGGTCAAACCGACCGCGACAGTTGTATTGGTACGGTAAAGATGTCGCATTCACATTGGAATAAGTATGAACTGGCAATAGTTATTATTATAATAAATAATAACTATACCATACACATAGTAATAAACCCATCACTGATTTTCATTTGATTTGTCGAGTTTACGGGATCAGTCTGTGTATTATGCAGTAATAAAGCGGGGTGCATATGCAATAATAAACCACGACCACCATACACATAATTCTCAGCAATGATTTTCTTTTGGTTTGTCAATATCAATAATTAACAAAGTCAATTATTGCCTTTGTTATTTAATCTGAATGACCATAAGATTAAAGAGAAGAACTCTCTCTGGATACCTTTAACTTAATTTTCCCATTTTTGGTAATAAAAATCATTATTTACAATATCATTCGTGCGTTTATGTTTCTGTTAGCAAGTGTAATTAACTTTAGTTTTAATGATCTATTTACAATAACATTTAAACACTGACTATGTAAATCATGTAATAGTACGGAAATCTCATATCTTAAATCATTTTATACCTAATATTTTGGGTACGTGCTTCGTTTCAAGGTTTGACGTTCATTCCAAATATTGATTGCATGACGCAATTTTGCAAAAACATAAAATAAATATTTAGCTACTAGGTACGACGTATTGCCAAAGCCTAAAGAACTATCAATTCCTATAAGATGTTTATAAAACTGATTCGAATATTAAATACATTTCGAATAATTACGAACATACAATTATTATTTTGACGATAATATAGGTAGGTAGGTACTTAGAATCATAGATTTAAATCGAATCTATGATTCAAATAGTCTTTGTAATACAAACCGAATCCGTGCCTGTGATAAACAGGGTTTCTCTAATGTCAGGGTGCGAGCGCGAGCAAGAAGTTCTGACTCCAAATAGAATTCGGCTCGGTCGCGGTTGTGTCAACGCAGCGCCAGAAAGCACGAGTCGCGAGCCTCGAGATGTCAGAGCGACAGACAGACAGATTTGTGATGAGGCCGTCGCGCGCGGCGCGGCGCTGCGTGGCGTGGCGCAGCGCAGCGGCGCGCACAGTTGACAGTACCCGCAGAGCACGGCCGGTGCGCCATTGGCCGCGTGCACGTGGCCTGATCTCGCACCATGGCAACGTGCGCGCCCCGCACCTCTCCCTCCGCAATTAGACATCGCGCGACCGGTCGCTCGAGTCGCTTCCTCGCATTTCGCAGTTATTGTTGTACCGCTAGCCGGATCCGTCGCGTTGTACTCGCACGACTCACACACACTCGCGACTCGCATACCGCTACCGGTCGATATCTCCAACTTCGTTGAACATTTGAGTGCGTAGGTGCGCGTTTCGCACTTCTGTGAACTATCTTTGAATCGACCAGCGATACTGTTCAAGTTTGCCGGCGAGTGGTACCCTCAAAATCATCGTTGTCCTCTAGTCGTTAAGCTTGGTACCTATTTGCCGTGGCTCCAGCGCCGGCTTTTCTGACTCCGTGCATTTTTTCTACATTCTCAAACAGTAAGTTCACCTTTGCAATAAAAATAATCGCGGTTGACGTCATATTTGTGAGATCGATGACGTCACACGTAGTATCGACTATTGACTTTACGACCACTCTCTTATTTCCTAGTAAACATTTTGAAATTATTCAAACATTTAAAAATAATAAAGTTTGTAGTGCTAAGTGGAGTTGCCGTGAGTCGGTACTCGGCAGTGCGAAGACCATGGAGGACCCGGTCACTACCATAAGTCTGGTAATCAGGTGATCCCAGGCGCACTGCGCAGCCAGTGAATGCGCGATAAAATTGCCTGCGTGCTGTCAGTACACTGACGTCTGACACAGTGTAGAATCACTAATACAGTACCCAGCCAGCTATAGGTAGTGAGGCAACAGGAAAAGGTTTTTTTCTGCTCTACAACTGTCAATAATAGAGAAGGAATACCTATTGTCAATGTAACGGAAATGACATTGGTATCGTCGAGCATCGCGCTTCGAACATATTATTTTCATTGAGTAGATAGATAGTACGTGGAAATTAGCCCAAACCGTACAAATAGCCGAAAACAAAAATATTAAAAGTTCTTTTATCAGACTCTAGACCGAAATCGACTTATAAACCTTTCTGACTAACTAATACTCGTAAGTATATAATTTATTTGAAGGTTGGCACATTTTTCGGTCTCCGCGTCGATTAACGTGAGTTAGAATCCCTGTAATGTGCCTGAGCTTTCGGTGAAGGAAAACATCGTGATGAAACACCGTGCTACGGAGTAGAGTATTTTGTATTTTCTAATGCCCGCCTGGCTAATTACCGTCCTCAAGTTGAAAATCTGTCGCCAAGCACCTATAGATTGTTCTGGTAGCTGCACTTGAGAGTCAGTTTTCCCACTAGGCTTAGCGTGTAACCATCTTAGGCAGCATCGTCACTTAACATCAGATGAGATTGTCGACATAATGCTAAACCTAAAAAACGATTAAAAAAAATGATTTAGACTAATATTTATTATAAGTATCAATTTAGGATAAAACACCCAGTGTCAACCTTTTAGTGCGAATTAAAACTAAGTTGTTATTTGAAAGGTTATTTATTAAGTTTTTTAATAAAACAATCAAAAACCCAACAGCAATTATTCATTATCATATAATAAAACAACATTAAATAAAATGTGGCACTTTTTACCAGTAGTCAGCGTCATTTGACCAGAAGGCAGCCTTCCTCGACTCTATCGTCAGCCAGCCTGATTCAGCCTCTTTTTCTTTAATCTTGAACATTTCACACACTCATTGATTATTAAATATATTTTCATAACGGTTTCCAGCAAACTGAGTACATTTCAAACGGTGCATGCAAACAATGAACGGTGCATTCAAAAATTTTAAGTCGCATTAAGTATGTGGTCTTGTAAAGTTTTTTTTTTTATCATTGTAGTTTTTGGCGTAGTGGCCACAATCTCACCTGATGTTAAGTAACGATGCGGCCCAAGATGGTAACAGACTAAACCTAGTGGAAGACTGGCTCTCAAGTGCAGCTGCCGGAACACACCTATTGGTGCTTGGCGCAGATTTTCAACTTGAGGGTGGTACCTAGCCAGGTGGTACCTAGCCAGGCGGGCATTAGAAAATGCCCTACCACCATGCTATGGTTTCCTCACGATGTTTTCCTTCACAGAAAGCTCAGGCTCATTGTAGGGATTAGAACTCACGTCAATCGACGCGAAGTCATACACGCTACCACTGCGCCTTCATCGCTTCATCATAATACGTGTCGTAGCTAGATACGATTTATCGTAGTTTTTAGTTTATTTTCGGTTTATCGAAGTTTTTGCAAAGTATAATGGTAATTAGTTTAGCTAAAAGTAATAAGCAAAAGTTTACTCAAATAATGTGTGTAATTTTCTTCATCATTTTTATTTTTGCTTTCTCCTATTTTTCTAATTTAGGTAAATACACGAAATTACTTACCTAGCTTTACCACCGACATTTAGCTTTCATGAGTACGTAATGATAACATAAAATTATTTAATTACTTGAGTAAGCTAGAGCGGAAGCTAAGTAGGTATATAAGGTATAACTTTGTGTATTTTTATAATTTTTACAGACCTAGGTCTGTACATAAAATAAGAGATCGTTGAAAAGCACGTTCTAATTTACTTTATGATAGTTTTATTTGCCCGTGCTAGTGTTAAGCAAAACCGCGACTAGAGCTGGGCCGGGCCTGCTGCCGGCTGCCGGCTTTACGTATGCCAATTGAAACTTAATTGTCGTAAAAACAGAATTTATTCTAGCTTGTGTTTCGCTAAAACTGTATTTATTTTATTATGAATCTCTTCACAGAAATATATGCAATTTTAGGGACTAGTCAGTAAGACACAAATCGTAAAGCAATTGAAAACTGATATTCTATACATATAACATTATAACACGCTAGCGGTGCGCCCGCGGCTCCGCACGCGTTTATTTCATATATTTTCATCCCGTTATTTTACATTTACTTATATTACTGTCAATTTCCTAGTTTATCAATGGAGAAATGTCATAAACTTCCCGTGTACAAAATTTTATCGAACCGGTTAAGAATTATTGTTTTCTTACATTTACTTAAAGTATTGTTGAAAATTCTTATGACCTATCAATTAACCAATGACAAGCTTCCCGTGTAAAAAATCATAGGGATCGGTCAAGACATTTTTGAGCTAAATCCGGTCATAAAAACTACAAACGGTCAAAAAAACGGACTTTTGTATATTATTATTACAATGGAAACAGTTACCATGGCAACGCTTAACTAGCCAAGGTTAACACAACAACAGTTACCATATAGATAATGAAATCTGTAAACAAAAAACAATTTCCCATAGAAAGTTTCTAATGAATTTTCATAAATTGAAGAGCATGTGCGTGCTAAATTTCAAGTCAATAGACATATTATGAGTGCATAAATAATTATAAGACAATAGTTATACATAAATTCTTTTTACCTAACAAACTTTCAACCCCTATTTATACACCCTTTACTGATTAATTTTGATTAATGTTGATTCACGTGTTTCAATGTTTTTATTAAAAGGTCTAAGAACACAATTTCAAGTCAAAAGACAATGTTTGCAACTCATACAAATTATCAACCCCTTTTATGACCCTTAGAGGTTAAATTTCCCTAAATCCGTTCTTAATGAGCGCCTACATCGTGAAAGGAGTAACTATGCTTGTTTTTCATGTCAATAATACGTATGTTTCTGTGATCTCGTGATGAGTGGTATTTCGCTTTTATATTTATAGACATACCCTAAATAAAGTTTAAATGTTAATATCGCGCGTAGATATTTCCATAAATATAAGTAAATAATATATTTACCGTTATAACTTTATTTGATAGTAAAGCAACGTTAAGGAAATCATAAATAAAATTTGTTGTAAAATTACCAAAATAACTTTACAAGCTCAGCATAATACATCCAGCAATTATTTTTCTATTTTTTTATATAAGTTTTAAGATATACAATCTATAAGATATATAAGGATTAAAAAATATCCAGGAAGACATTGCAATTTTTTTGTAAATTTGAAAAGGTCCTAAAACTATAATATCCTTAATTTCATGTTTTGTTTGTCTTTTAAGTGACAATGGTTCAATAGTAGTGTACTCAAAGGTTGTCAGTTGGAATCCTATAATGAACCTTAGTATACAGCAGTGGTTTGTGAACTGTTAAAGCTACGGAACACTTGACAATATATTTTATGACGCCTTTCAATAAATGATAACAAATGAAGAACGTTGCAATTTGATAAAGAGTAAACAAAACAATGACTTTTTATGAAACTCGGAAAAATGTCAAGAGGCGCGAAATAAAGACTGCCGTAGATTCCGCAAGCACGATGCAAGGATACATTCACGTAATACAGATGTATTGAACATGCATTTGATAATGTCTGATCCTGTAATCAACTGGCTTAGAGAAGTACCTAGAAAGAAAACCGAGAAATTTCCAGTACAAGATCAGAATTTAAACATCTTGCCTTCAGTACAAACACATCAAGGAACAAGTGATGGTTCATGTGATGCTATTTATTAGTCTTAATTCTTAGGTATTATTTGGTAATTTCTTTTAGTTTAAAATAAAAAGTAAAAATATTATATTGTATATTATAAATTATCTTTATAATAATTACATACCTACCCCATTGTAATTAATTATATATTATTTAATGAGTAATTAAATTTTATATTAAAAATATTTCTCAATTAACGAAATTGTTAGAAAATGTGTAATTATCCATTAAAACAATAAAATTATTATGACACATTATGACTAGTACAATGAAATTATAGAATAAAATGTTTTTGTCCACCTAGCTTCTTCTATGCGAGACGCTCTGCGTCGCCTGTATTTTACAAACTTGTGAAAATTGGTTTCTGCCAGTGTCAGGGGTCGGCGTCACGGCGTCACGGTGCGCGATACACTTTGCTGTTGAGAGCGCAAGTCGACTCGGGTCGGCGCGGTGGCGTGGCGTTGCGCGTCGTACGGCTACAGGCCGCAGGCACAGGGGTACTTATGAGCTAGTGCGCACAGTGCAACAACAACAGTCACAATGCCTAGACCGGTGCTGTCGTCGACGCGTAACGTGTAACTGTGATCACGCAATCACGCTTCGTAATTCATCAACATGTATTGCGTAATACATCTTCGTAAATAAGTGAATATAAACACTCGTTTATTTATTATTGTTTATAATGGTAGCGTGGCCGCTGACCACTAGCGCTCGGTCGGTCCGGGTTCGCTCAACTGTGAGAAGCAGTACAGTAGGCATTGCATCAGCACGCACGGCAGCGCCGCCAGACGCACGCAAGACGCACGCAAGACGCATGCGGGATACGGGCGCGAGCGCGTGGGTGTGGCTGCTGCATTTCTGCAGCCTCAATGCCCTGCTCTGTTATCTGCTTAGTTGGTTGTTCGAGTCGGGTAGGTACTGTGGACACGCGCCTCCGACCCTTTTTTTACGTGTAATAACCCGTCATGGGTACACACTCGGTCGGGGGAGAGAGTTGTTATGTGAGACTCCTACTCACTAACCTCCACGGTGCACCGTCTGCCGTGCTAATGGGGTGTTACGGGATCCGGTGTCCGTGCAACGGAACTGTCTCTCCGTTCGCCGAACTAGTGCAATGGGAAGACTCATGGTTGGCCCCCTTGGTTCAACCTGGCAGGAGAAGGAGGTGAATGAACGCACTCCCTCCCCACTAGTCCGTCGTTGATTTTTTATAAAGGTTTCCTCTGCCGTCATCGATCTCGCCCGTCCCTCCGTAAATCCGGCATTGATTTTTTAATGAGTTGCTCATCCTGGACCCTGCAGATTTTTTTAAGGAGGTTGTCTTCCACTTTTCTTCCATACTTTTTTAAAAGGTGGTTTTCTCCACCGCCTATGTACATTCGTGATTTTTAAGGTGGTGCTTTCCTCCATCGACAGCGATATGTTATAGAGGTTAATCCTCTCAATTTTTTAAGGTTTTCTGCTACCTATGTATGTACTATATAGTATATACCTATGTACGTGTGCTATTGTGTTTTCATTAATGAATAATGTATGTATTTGCAAGAGATTGCATTAAACATTTCTATTGGGGAGTGCATATTGTTGTACAATAATGTTTGTACAATAAAAAAATTACAAATACCTAATTATTAAATTACGATACGTGTTTCGCCCCGCCTCGCCCCTTCCAGCTCTACAGGCTCAACGCGGCGCAGTGCAGTGTGTACGTTCGTGCGTGCGTAAACTGCGTATGCGCATATCGTAGCACGTAGCTGTTTCATGCGCGTAGATGCAATTGTAGCCGCTACTTGAGGCTTGAGCTTTGTACCAACGCAGACTGCCCAGGGCCGCCATCACGCGTTTTTTTTTTAATTGAGATATTTTGTTATCACATCATGAATATTTCCAATAGGGACAGTGCGTCGCGTCGGGACTATTGTATTTGATAAATCCCATGTTATTCTAATGACGCTTTCAAAGTGTCCCGTGTTACTCAGTTTACAGTTTCCACACGAACTGGCTGGCCGGATTGCCATATTATTATTATTGTGAAAGTTTAGTAATAAATAGTGAAGTATGTAACTTTCTACACATTTTCACCCGATTGGCGGAGAGTAACATTTTTTTGGTAATTGCATGTGTCTCTATTATGCACAGAACTGACGATAAGCTTTTAAATGATAATCAGGTATTTAATATTAAATAGGCGCAAAATAATACAACGCTCAATAAGGACGGCAATGTCGTCGTTATAAAGAACGCGCCGCCGCGCTCTACCGCCTGCTGTCAAAGGGAAATAAATATCTTCGCTTAGCGCGCTTTCCATTTGTTAGATATCGATCAACAAATAACTGGCGATCCCGATATATCGGTTGCCTATTATGTCAACCTATATATCGTAGCGGTATCGGTATTGTTACATCCCTGATTATTATTTATTGTTATACAAAATCATGGTTATCCGCTAACCACGGCACTGGCCAGACCTCTGGTCGTGTGACGCGTCGACTAAACGACACGTGAGCTCGGTAAAATATACACACACTATTGGGTTAAAACGTAATAATTTTCTTGTTGTATTTTAATATGGATCATAAATATTAGGTAGGCTTTGGTATCGGACGTAAAAATGTAAATTCTGTGAATAAAAGAATAATTTCTTATTATTATTGCAGATTGTGATCCATTGTTTTGTTTTTAACCGACTTCATTAAAGGAGGAGGTCCTCAATTCCAATGTACGATACACAGTACGAATGTCATATTTTGGACTTTAAACACGAATGATAAATATTAATATTTGGAAATGCGAATGAGTGATTAGTCAGAAAACGCATGAAAAACGGAGTCTGGCCTCATTTGTCATTGTTATTAAGTTTAAATTAAGTAGCATTACTTGTTTTTCCTTATGTTTTGTTACGTAATGTAAACATAGCCAAACACCTTTTTTTGGAAAAACATCTATAAAATAACAAAAAATCACCCACATTTGTTAAGTGGTTCTTGAGTTATGAGCGTACTAACAGACAGACAGACGGACAGACCGAGATACATTAGGGAATGTAAAGATTATAATATATCAACAATGTTTATGTAAAAGACGATACAATAATGTACGTTAAGTAATGTAATCAGTTCGGAACCCTCGAGGCGCGATTTCTACTCGCTACTTATCCGATATTTTTTTAAAGGAAGAAAGAAAGCACTTTCATTTGATGTTGAAAACACAAATTACAATAGGTAGGAGTATTACTAATGTTTATAACGTTGCAACGTGTTGCCAAACAAATGCCGCATTCAACATCAAAAAGAACCCGAACTCCGCATATGCTATGGCAAATAGCCAAAGCGCTGGTTTCAGCTGGACCCAACACTAATACTGTTGGCCTTAGATTAGATTAGCCTTAGGATAAAATAGAGATACTGATAGTTGTAAGTTAGTGTATACGATATGCTCTACGTGTGAACGCACCCCCCTCGTCTACCTGTCACACTTTGTATTCTATTACGAGTAGTATCACGCACGTGTTGAGGAAAGCTAACGACGCGCGAGAGCGCGACCGACCATTGCTCCGTATGGACCGTACGACGTACGAGTACAACGAGACATACATACCGAGACACACGGGACACTCTCACAGTAACTGTACTGATTTTTAGTAGAGCATTGTGACTCAGTCCCATTGCCTCTCCGAGTGACTCGCCTCGGCTAGCCGCAGGCAGTTTTATTGTTAAAACAATTGAGGATTCAAGTTCCTGCGGAATTGTTAATTAATAATTGTTAAGACTTAATTCCACTGATTACAAGCTCTATTCAACCTCAAGATACATTAATGATGGAATAATAATAATAATAATGATAAAATGAATGAATAATAAGATACGAAATAATGGCATTTTTGGCTTTGGGAATGTCCTTTCGGAAACTCGGTCACATATTGTGTCTCGAAACACAAATTAAAAATCATATATCAGAAATTTAATTTTACGACACTATGCGACGTCCAACTGCCCTTAGACAGGTCAGTACAATTGGTGAGGGTGGCGCGTGGCGGGGGAGCGGGAGCGGCCTGACCTGACTCTAAAATATTCAATCGGGAATAGTTAATTCAGCAATGAAGCGACAGCGCTGTACTGATTTCAAATCAGTTTACACGATGGCAATTTTGGGTCAGCACTGACTTGCCTCGCATTTGAAGTCAGTCACTGACTCAATGAAAATCAGCCTTTAGTGTGAACGTTTTATTTTTGCGGGAGTTCGCGTGGTACGTAGGTACTGTATACAAATAAAAACAAACATAACTTTGTCGCCTATTAGTTCCACACGACACTTTAAATTCATTATTCTATTCCTTGACTTGTGTCTCCCGTCTTGTCAAATTTTAAAACTTTCTCGAGAGGCACTCTATACATGTTTTGATAATAAGTCAGTGTGTGGTACTTTACTATGAAGGTATTGAGTTATTCTAGAGAAATTTTTTCAGTTATTTGCAGTATGAGACTATTCATATTAGTATAGTATTCGTTATTAATATACACTTTATAACTCAAGCCATTTTCGAGAAAAAGGCATTGTTGACACACGAGCAGGCAGACAGACAGAAGAAAAACAAAGTGATTCTATAAGCGTTCCATTTTATTTGTTTGTCATTATATGTAGTACTGAATCAAAAGTAATCAGTAGAAAATACGAGTAGATTAAGATTAAAAACAGTAGATGTTACATTAATTACAAATCAATGAATGTATTTATGAAAAAATCTTCTTTGAGTCTCTTTCTAAATATGTCCCATCCCTTTAAGTTTATTTCATATATATAAACAATGTTTTAATGAAATGTCGAGTTCAAAATGAAGCAATACTGCCAGAAAAGCTGTCAATTAAGGAACTTTTATGTTAGAAAACGTTATAACCCGGGAAACGCCGCGTATTTCTGATAGTAAATGTAGAATTTCACGAAAGAAATAAAAAGTACATAGATATTTTATATACTTTCCAAATTATTTATTCCTATTACTAATATATTTTTAATGGACTTTAAATTTAAAATTATATTACAATATAATAATATTTCTAAATATATGGTGTAAAGTGTGTAGAACATAAATAAAATAATTAAATTTCCAAATATTCATGACTATAAATTTCGTATTACCTCGGGTACCTCACAGTAAACGGCACACTAACGAACGTATTATAATAGATTTAAAGACATTTTGGCGGAATCTTGAGCTGTCATGTTGTGGTTTTTATTTTGTATAATATTGATGGCATTTTGCCTGATATAGCTAGGTTACTGTGCATAAGTGAAGTGAATAATAAACATAAACTAGAAACATGCATTAGAGATTTCACAAAAACTCCCTAGATACCTCTAACAAGGGACCTTGTTGGACCCACTTTATATATTAGAAAATACTATGAAGGCTTAAATACATTGACACTGGCAAGTGCTTTTTGCGGCTCCAAATCAAGAAGAAGAAGAAGACATAAACCAAAATAATGTTATCTATCTATACATTTTCTATACATATAACAAAATTGAAATGTCTGTTTGTAATATCAAAATAACAGCTTTTTACTTAATGCATATGAAAGTATACCACGGTACATAAAAAAATCTGTCTGTCTGTCTGTTCTGGGAAACCTACGAAGCGGTTGGACCGATTTTGACGGGACTTTCACTGGCAGATAACCGATGTTATTAGGAATAACTTAGGCTTTTATTTTAGAAAAATATTTAGGGTTTCTTACAAAAAATAAAACAAGGTATTTTAATAGTCCACGCGAACGAAGTCGCGGTCTTAGCTAGTGTTCCATAAAATCTGGAGATATCCACAAAAACAGTAGAGTTAGCAACAGTTAAAATATAACTACGTATTAACAGCTTATGACATTTTTTTCAGATTTCAAACCACAGTTTTTTTTTTGCTATAGTTTTACCCTTTTTTCATGAAAGCAAAAGGCAAAGGTGTGTAGATCATGTAGCCAAGTCAGATGTTGTTTTTCTTGCAATCTAAAAACATAGATTTAACAATATGGCGACCCCTTGTTAAAAAAATTTAAGGGAGTTTTCGTTTATATCCTAAAGTGCATGTTCCCAGTTATTATTTATAATTACTTGACTTGTATACGATAACCAAACTACATCACGTAAAATGCCGCCAAAATTGCATAATATAGGACAACATAACACAAAAGCAACATAAGTTTATGAATTTAAAACAAAGATCACGACATAACACTTCAAGATCCCGCCAAAAATCCCAAACCACATATATATATGGACAAGTAAAGGGAACTAAGACCATACAGCATTTTCTGTCATTACTTGGTTGTTTTTGTAGTTATCCACGTAACACATTTTGAAGCATCTCCAGATAGTCCGGATTTTCACGACAAGCATATCAACAATATCAGATAGCGATAAATGTTTGACTAAGGCATTCGGCGCGGCTTCCAAAATCAAGTCGATTGCTTGTCGGATCAATTTTAACATTTTACAAGGGAACAATGTAACAAATTTTATTTCACCATTTCAATTTTCTAATCCTATTATACTACACTTGTTATTCAAAAAGCAATGAACATACCGACATTGCAAAGCAAGACCATATAACATAGTTATCACAGAGTGCATATTGTTTTATACTAGATTTTTTTGTGTTTAATGGTATACGAAATATCAGAATGTAATTTAGTAGGCGACCAGAGCGTGGTTAAGGTAAAGGATTAGAACAGATCGCGTAAAATTTATCTCTAGCTACCTTATTCTATTATTATAAGTGAGAAGAGCAAAGAGATTGTTCAGAGTGATTTTTGTTTGTATCACTTTCTAACAAACTGATACAAATTGAGAAGAGCCTGTTACAAACCTGTCTCCTACAGATACGTACCTGCTTCATGGTGTTTCTCAAACACCGTTTTGTTGTCTGTTCCGATACGCCTCACTCCTAGACATACAAGTATATGGAACAGGTACAGTACTATCTAGTATTTAGTAACAGGTTTTTCAGTTACCAGAATACAGTTTCAAACTTGTAAATACCTGTTATTATTATGTACCTGTTCCGATAAATGCACCTCACTCCTAGCATCAACTACATCGGCGTTTTAAATATTTTTATCCGTTCACTTTCTATTTCTAACTTTGCAAGTTTTGAAATTTACATTAGTTTATTAATTATGAAGTTATCTTATTTATTACGTCTATAAATATTTACGTTAATTTCTCCTCTTTTAGAGT